>JAGFNQ010000858.1:0-20997 GCA_024364735.1 Boesenbergia rotunda
ATAAATTTAAATTTCAAAAATTACATAATTTGTTTCAAATGCAGGGAGAGAGAGTGCTGCATGTTAGTGCCGAAAGCACCAGATCGAACCTTGTTTTGATAATGTTGGTGCAAGAAGCATCAGTGATGTCCTCCTCTAAGTGTTTCAATGTTTAACAATATGCTTAAGTTAGTGATACATTGAACAAGGAAGGGTTAGTCAAGAAAGGAGTACCAAAGTAAAGGAAAGTCCTAGTTAACCTAGGCAATAAGTCTTAGTTCGAAGAATTGGGCACTAAGTCCTGATCATGGATTGGGCAATAAGTCCTGGCTGAGGGCTGGGCACCAAAGTCCTGACATAAGGTGGGCACGAAGTCCTAGTTCGTGGAATTGGGCAATAAGTCATGGCCGAGGGCTGGGCACCGAAGACCTGATCGAGGGTTGGGCACGAAGTCCTGGTCGTAAGATTGGGCAAAAGTCCTACTAAGTAAAGCCGGGCAAAAGTCCAACCGGATGGGCCGAGTGGCAACCATCTCCTGAGAGGAGTAGGTGAAAGGCGCATTCCCCCGGGATGGGAACATAAGCGTCGGATCGACATAGGGTTTCATGAGAAATCTGAAGTCAAAACCAAACCTTTAATGCTAAGGATATACATGTGTTTGTCTTGTGTTTTTGTATCTTGTAGGTAACTAAGAATTGGAGGCAAAATAGGCAAACACACACAGGAAATAGCTGGAAGGCTGCTCCTAGGGGCTTGAATGAACTCAGGCACCCAAGAGTACTTAGGCACCCTAGATGCTAGGCACCTGAGTCATTCAGGCACCCTAGCGGTCTAGGGTGCCCTGGATGAAAGCCTTATCAGCTGTTGCAAGTTCGGAAGGAAGATAAGGTTTGACTAAGGCAACTAAGGCTCCCCCTTCAACACAGGCACCCAGTAAAGAAGCTATAAAAGGGGCTTCGACCCCTCAACTCAACACACGAATTCCGAGATCATTCTGATCCTTTCAAGTGATGACAAAGCGCTAAAGACGAAGCTCTGCGACCAAGGAGGCTCTGGGATGAAGTGCGCGACACTTCGGAGTTCCAGATCGGCCGAGTTTTCGACCTTTTTGTTTGGTTTGATTTACTTTCCGCATTTACTTTCAGTAATACTTTTTGATTGTAAATCATACACTGTAAGACGGGGTTCTCCGCCTCCGGAAAGTCCGGAAAGGAGACCATTAGTGGATGGGTGTTTCCCGTGCTTAGGCCTTGGTTGTACTGACCCTGAGGGGTTGGGAACCAAGTAAATCCCGTGTGTACAAGTGTCTTACCTTTCTGTTCTTTAGTATTTCCGATGCGCACTAACTCTCTGTCTAGAACGCTCGAAAGACACTCTTTCCGTAAAATGGTTTTATAGTCGATATTTACCCCCTCTATCGACGGCACTGGTCGCCATAAGTGGTATAAGAGCCTGGTAGCTCTTCACCGGACTAACAGCCAACGGAGCAATGACGCCAAGAGTTGAGGGGGAGACCAGGGGTGAATCAGGTATTTTCTTTAATTATGGTCAATTTTAAATTTCATATTACGTGTTTCAAGTGCAGGGAGAGAGAACACTATAAAAATCAGTGTCCTACTCGTAAGACTCGATCGACACCACCGACAACAAAGGAGGTACCGGCGCCAGGAGTCCGGAGGGACAAGAGCCATATAAAATGCTTAAAATGTCAAAAGCACGAACACTACAAGAATTAGTGTCCGTCAAATGTACGAAAAATTTACGTTCGTAAAGATTTTCAAATTCCTACACTGTCTTATGATAATAACTTAGATAATTTTTTTGAAAAATTAAACTGTGTGTATGGTCAAATCAATATTTTACATGACCAATTATAAAATGTAGATAATATTAAAATATCAGAAATTAACCTTTTAATCCTTAATATCAATGCAGTAATTTCTAAAATTAATTCTGATAGTTTCAAGGATAATTCTGAAATTAAATCTAAAAATTTTAAGGATAGTTCTAAAATTAAATATGAAAATTTTAAGGATAATTCTATAATTAATTCTGTAAATTTTAATGATAATTCAGAAATTAATCCTGAAAATATTGAAAATAATTCTAAAATTAATTTTGATATTTCTGAGGATAAGGATGAAATTAACTCTGATATTTCTGAGGATAGTGGAGATCAAATCTTTTTAAATAATAATTTGATTATTAATTTCTTAGATGATCTTGAAGAAAATTATGAAATATTAACTAGTAGCCTTGAAAATTACTCCACCTACTATGAAGACTTAGAAGGATATAATTTTGATGACGAGGATGAGGAGGAAAATGAATTTTCTAGAATCAAGACTACAGTCAATAAAATTTACAAAAATTCAAATAAAGCATAAGTGTGAGAAAAGCTTGAAAAATTAAATGGAGAAGAAATAGTGGATAAATCAGATATTTTTGAAATAATGAAAATGATGAAATTAAACCCACAACTTTTAATTAACCTAGAAATTTTAAAAATCAAATCAAATTAAATCTTAATAACTTAAACCCAAATTAACTAAAATCTTACCCAACCGCAACAATAATTTTAATAAAATTAAATATGTCAATGTGGGTTGGCATATTCGCGGGTTCACACGATATGTATCAAATCAGGAATTTGATACATTATTAGAAACTTAATTAAAATACATTGACTTGATTGAATCATGCATAAATGTCATGCTCATGCATTTGCTATTTATATATATATATATGTCATGTCATTCATGTTTAATTTTATGCTTGATTTAGAACGGTTAGATAGGAAAAAGACTTACTTGAAACATGTACAACATAGTATTAGGTGGAGGTGAGATGATAGTACGTTAGGGAAGCCCTTCTAATAAGGTCAAGTAAGGTAAGGCGTACCCTACTTGGTTTGTTCAGTCTGGTGGAACTAGCTGAAGCTACCGATCCAAAACCTAAGCTAGTTAGACCAATATTTTTCAAGAAGTAATTTGAAAATGAACTTTCGGTAAAAGGCTTTGTCAAGGAAAGGGTTATTGCTCCAATAAGGCTACGGACAAAGAAGGCCTCTGTGCCTCGCTAAGACCTGGAAGCCAATTATCAAAACTCAAATTCAATTTAGTACTATTTGATAAATTTGAATCTGACACAAGTTTTAATTATATCTTAAATTTAACATTAATTCAAAGAAAATTATTCAAGCATCTCACAATACACCATAACACAACCATGCTTGCCTGTACTTAGACATCTAAAATGGGTGAGATGTTAAGAACTAATAAATTGAAAAATACTTTTCAAAATTGTTTTCCAAAATTCTTAGGATATTTTCATAAAAATCTATTTTTAAAATAATTTTTTTAATATAATAATATTTTTATGGATTTCATGTTTGTTTGAGTGCTTATATATTATTCGTTTTCAAAATTATATCTTTTTCAAAAATTTATTTGACCTACACAATTAGACACAAGACTTTTAGGTCAACACTAAAGTCCCTTAAGGCACTTAGATAATGTCAAACGGTGTCGGGTACAGGAGGAGTGTTGTTATTCTTTCAAAAGTTTTTTTTTCAAAAACCTTATGCCTTAAAAAAAGTATTATCATCTCAAAATAAGATTTTCAAAAATTATTCAAAAACTTTGTTATATTACTATCTCTTTGAAAAATTATCATTATTTCAAAATATTTTTCAAAAACTGTGCCTTAAAATTTACTATCATTCCAAATTGTGTTTTAAAAAATTATCTCCTTGAAAATTACCATACTCAACATGTCATTCAAAACTATACTTTTGATTTTGATAAACCCTAAAGACACAGAGGAAATCTTCTTCGTGATCTACAAGGACTCCTAGGATGTGTCAAATTTAGCGGGAGTCTAAGTCAAAAGAAAACATTCAGACAAGTATTTTTTGAAAAAAAAAATTTGGCAATTATTTTTTGAAATTATCAGATAATTCTTTTGGTCTGAACCAAACCCTAAAGACTCAGAGGAAGAGTACTTGGTCAACAAGCTTCCAAGGACTGTGTCAAGATCAGGGGGAGGTCAAATTAAAAAAATATGTTTTCGTGCACTGTATTTTCAAAATCCTTTTAAAAACATAAGTAATTTTTCTTTCAAAATACTATCATTTTTATCACTTTCAATTTTTTTTGGCTTATAAAATATTTTTGGAATACTTTTGGAAACAATACTTACTTGAATTTGGAGAATTTCTAGGACACTTAGGGAAACGCCCTTGTAGTTAACAAGGTTTCCTAAGATTGTGTCAAACTGGAAAAAAACCAAGTCAAGTAAAATATTATGTTTTAAAAATATATTTTTCAAAAGTACTTGCATTTTTCAACAAGTTCAATATATTTTTCAAAAGTACTTGCATTTTTCAAAAAGTTCAATATATTTTTCAAAAGTACTAACATTTTTCAAAAAGTGCAAAATATTTCTCAAAAGTACTAGTATTTTTTCAAAAGTGCAAAATTTCTTTCAAAATTCTAATATTTTTCTAAAGTGCACAATATTTTCCAAAGTAGACATTTTTTTGTGCAAAACTTCCAAAGAGCATATTTTGTTTTAAGTGCATAATCTTTTATGAGTGCATTTTGTTGAAAATCTTTCTAAATGAAAATTTATCTAAGTTCAAAGTATTTTACTAAAAGCTCAAAATTTTCCAAAGTGCACAATCCTTTCTAAGTACAATTTTTTTGGTACACTTATATACTTACGTTTTTTAACTAGTACTTAGTCTTTTTTTTCAAACAAAAAGGGAGAATTTTAAAATTGTTTTATCAAAAATGAAATGCTTTCAAAAGGAAAAACAAAGTTCCAAAATTCTTCATTGTTGGTGCAAGTATTGTTGTTGTTTTTTGATGTATAACAAAGGGGGAGAGTGAGCTTAAGCTAGAATTTTTTTTTTCTTCCCAAAGGATCAAAATGAAAATCAAAATATTTTTTTTTCAAAAAGGGGGAGAGTGAGCTTAAGTTAGAAATTATTTTTGTTTCTCCCAAAGGATAGAGAGCTAAAGTTAGAATTTTTCCCCAAAGGATCAAAATATGTTTTCAAAACTTAGATCATTTTTTTTTCAAGGTTTATAACTTAGCCCTTTAATCCAATCTAACTTAAGATATTGTCAATCATCAAAAAGGGGGAGATTGTTGGTGCAAGAAGCATCTGTGATGTCCTCCTCTAAGTGTTTCAATGTTTAACAATATGCTTAAGTTAGTGATACATTGAACAAGGAAGGGTTAGTTAAGAAAGGAGTACCAAAGTAAAGGAAAGCCCTAGTTAACCTAGGCAATAAGTCCTGGTTTGAAGAATTGGGCACTAAATCCTGATCATGGATTGGGCAATAAGTCCTGGCCGAGGGCTGGCACCGAAGTCCTGACATAAGGTTGGGTACGAAGTCTTGGTTCGTGGAATTGGGCAATAAGTCTTGGCCGAGGGTTGGCACCGAAGTCCTGACATAAGGTTGGGTACGAAGTCTTGGTTCGTGGAATTGGGCAATAAGTCCTGGCCGAGGGTTGGGCACCGAAGACCTGACCAAGGGTTGGGCATGAAGTCCTAGTTCGTGGAATTAGGCAATAAGTCCTGGTCGTGGACTGGGCACGAAGTCTTGGTGAGTAAAGCTGGGCAAAAGTCCAACCGGGTGGCAACCGTCTCCTGAGAGGAGTAGGTGAAAGGCGCGTTCCCCCAGGATGGGAACATAGGCGTCGGTTCAACCTAGGGTTTCATAGAAAATCCGAAGTCAGAACCAAACCTTTAAAGCTAAGGATATACATGTGTTTGTCTTGTGTTTTTGTATCTTGTAGGTACCTAAGAATTGGAGGCAAAATAGGCAAACACGCACAGGAAACAGTTGGAAGGCTGCTCTTGGGCGCTCGAAGGACACACTTTCCGGAAATAGTTTTTACGGTCGATATTCACCCCCCCTCTATCGATGACACCGGTCCCCACAGATAAGTGGCAAAGGGTTCAAGTTAAGTTGATTTGTTTGTACTGATGAACTTGTGAAGCTTGCAAGAAAGTTCAATGTATGCTAGGCAAGGAATCATGACCTGCATGGTTGAGCAAGTAGTCCTGATCGGGGATCGGGCAACGAAGACTTGGTGAGTGAAACCGAGAATGAAGTTTTGGTCCGAGGGATCGAGCAGAAGACATTGCCGTATGGGGATTGTGGATAGGAGTCAAGATAGGTCAAGGTTGAACGTCATCGAGTTTCGGGTCCTCGGAGGCTGAGCAAAAGTCCAGCCGGAGGTTCCGGGTGGCAGTGGGTACACTCTCCTGAGATACGAAAATAGGTGTCCTACTCATAAGATACGAACAACACCACTGACAACAACGAA
The DNA here is from genome assembly GCA_024364735.1 of Boesenbergia rotunda. NCBI lineage: Eukaryota > Viridiplantae > Streptophyta > Magnoliopsida > Zingiberales > Zingiberaceae > Boesenbergia > Boesenbergia rotunda. The sequence goes on from JAGFNQ010000858.1 coordinate 6,322, forward strand.
GGAACCAATTCCAGGAGCACGAAAGGATAAGAGTCACATCCAATGCTTCAGGTGCTAAGAGTTTGGACATTACAAAGATGAATGCACAGAAGGAATACCCAAGAATCCAGGACAATCAACCAAGATGGGTAAATTTACTTATATAAAAATCTAGTTTTTACAATGAATGCTGATAATGTAGCTAATCACTCTTGGTCAAATTTAGATACGGATGCATGCTCAAGTAACATAATTAAATCATATAAATTAATTAATTCAAATTTCAAATAATTAGGACAAGGAAATGAGATTTTGAAAATTTAAATTGATAAACTAGAAAAATTAATTAATAATCTTGCTAACTTAGAAAATCCAGAAATTTCCCCTTATTGTGATTTTACTTAAAGTTTTCTTTTTGCCATTCTTAGGACTATAAATGGTTAGGTAAAGAGCTGACTTGATTGAAACTTGCACATAGTATTAGGATGGGGCGAGATGATAGTACGTTAGGGAAGCATATCTAAAGAGTCAAGTAGGATAAGGCGTACCCTATTTGGTCTTTTTAGTCCGGTGGAACTAGCCGAAGCTACCTTGCCAAATCCTAGACTAGTTAGACCAGGATTTCTCAAAGAGGAATTTGAAAATAAAATTTCTTTAAAATGCTTTGTCTAAGAAAGGGTCGTTACTCCGATAACCAAGAAGACCCCTGTGCCTTGCCAAGACCTAGAAGCCGATTATTGAAATCTATTTTCAATTTGCCAATTGTTAAACTTGAATCCAACTCAAGGTTCAATCAAGCCATAGCTATTAATTTAAATTCAAAGATAAAATTTGACACATTTCACAAAACAGATAAGGGTTTCATGTCTTGTCATTTAGATATGGGTGAGATACATAGGAGATAAAAAGGTTAGTCCAACTCAACTAACTCCATATGTAACGACCCGGTCCATCCCATTTGACGGCCCATTTACCGGTCCTCACGACCGTCGTACCGTCGACCGTGCCGTTACACATACTAGGTCTTCCCACCCCTGTGTGTGGATTTTTGCCTTCCCAGGTTTCGAACCCTAGACCCAGGCTTAAATCTAGTTCTTTATGAATCCTGAATACCAATTAAGCTATAGCTCAATTGGTACCAGGATTCAGGAACTTTAGTACTTAGCCTGGAGGTTTAGAGTTCGAATCCTGGGGAAGGCAAAAACCCACTACCAGGGGTGGGAAGACCGTAGGATCGCCGGCCTAGAGGGTTGCCTGCGGGGACCATAGAGGCGGGGCCGCTACATAAAAGGCGCCTTTTTTTTGTAGCGATCTCGGCCTCAATGGTCCCCCCAGGCAACCCTCTAGGCCCGAGACCCTACGGGTCTTCCCACCCTTGGCCAGTGGATTTTTGTCTTTCCCAGGATTCGAACTTTAGACCTCCAGGCTAAGTACCAAAGTTCCTGAATCCTGGTGGAGACTCCGCTCCTACCCCAAGCAATGGGGGAGTCTAGCTCTCATCTCCTCGTGGCTCAGTACAAGAAGGGATGCCTGGCTGCTACCACGCCCGGAACCACCCTCTAAATAGTGGCCGAACGGAGCAATACAGGGCAAATGCATACATTCTACGGTATCCACTAACCCATGAGTGGTCGTGTGCGCATATCATGTACCGGAAGACGATAGGCTCAACCACAAGGGAGTCGTTGATCGCCGGCATGCAACAATGCAAAGATGGTGTATGATAGGTACACATACCTCTCTCACCAAGTCCTCAGTATACTAAGTCTCAGTCTGAATCCTATAACAGGAAATACAGATAACCTACAAGGTATACTGGCTGGAAACTACTGATCCCTCAATGTCAAATGGAAAAGATACATCATGATATCTAAGCATACATATAGATATGACAATACTTGAGACTGTATGGAACTAATAGCATAATAACTCAGGGATAAACAACAAGTATCCAGAACAAACATAATAAACAAGGATAGCGTATAATCTTACTGCTATTTATAACAGTCTATGCATAACAATATGACAATATCAACAAGATAAGTCAAGCGGTACCAGCCTCCAAGAGTAGAAGTCCGTATCAACAGGGGAGAACCACTCATCCAATATAATCCGCAACCGTAAAGCAAATCAAATCCCTGTATCAGGGATAGATTTAATTAGATATTACAAAAATAACAACTAGCTAATTAATCCCTAATTTGTTTTAGGGTTAACCAAATCCATTTCTTTCTATTTAATTTCCTTTAATTAAATAGAAGGTTCCTAATTACCCCATGTAATTAAGATTGGGTTCACTTTAAATTCAATTCAAATTCTACTTTAGTTTATTAGGTTTAAATCTCCAATTTAAACCTAACCTCATTCTAATCATCCCACCACCTATCCAAATTATATAACAGGTTCCCAATTAAAGCTACAAAAAAATTAAATGCTCTAACTGATCACATTCCAACTACCATTCATACCTGGGTTTCCAAACAAGATCATAATCTGAGTTACCCGATGGATTAAATCCAATAAACCTTAAGAAAAATCCAAACTTAGAACTCAACCATCTCCTTACCTGAGCCAGCCCCTTCCAATTTTTGACCGAGAGTTTGGAGCTGGGAAAGAGAGGCTATAACCCCCATTAACTCGAATCTGATCAATTTAGAAACCAAGCCAATCCAATATAGCTTCAACACAGCCACTTATCCAAACCAAAGCCTCACGACAAAGCATTCATTTATATCAATCGAGATAGCCACAATAGAACTCACCACAACCTCGCCTTTCCGGCGACCTCCACAGCTCCGACGGCAGCAACAATCCAACCAATTCAGGGGTTTGTGCTGATGAAGTCTCCCTTGCCCGGATCTAGTGAGCCCAGTTCCTCAATACCCAACCATGGCAGGAATGAACGCTGGCTAGGGCAGTCCGCACTCGCACGTGAAGCAGGGGAACGAGATGAGATCGCGAGGGAGGAGTTGGGATCTCGGCGTCGAGTGATTGATGCGGCTAGGGCACGTTGGAGGAGAAGGGAAGAGATCGGGGCTCGAGTGGCTGCGGCTGTGGAGGAAACGAATGCGGCCAAGCAGTGAGCCCTAATCGGCTCTTAAGGTGGTCTTTTTGCAGTTTAGTCCTGCAGTTTACACACAAATCGCAAATCCACCCCTAGGGTTTAAGGTTATATACTCATTAGCCCCTTGTAACCATTTGTCCTAATATATTTTCGTCCCTAAGTTTGTGTCCAAGGACTCGGAAGCCCCGGAACCTATCTGGTACTCCTCCGGGAATCACCGGGACCTAGTCAAAAGTGTCGGATTTAACATCCTCCCCCACTAATAAAAATTTGGTCCCCAAATTTTGTTATTCACTATAGTAAACACTATCAAGAAGTATGTTGATATAAATACTGAACAGTAACTAAACTTACATACCTCAAGTGAGTAGGTGGGGGTAGCGACCTCGGATGACATCCTCAAGCTCCCAGGTAGCCTCTTTATCTGAGTGATGCTGCCATCCGACTTTAACCAGCCGGATTGTCTTGTTCCGCAACTGACGCTCTCGGTGACCCAAAATCCGTACAGGAATCTCCTCGTAAGTCGCGTCTGGCTGAAGTCGAACCGAGACATCTGACAACACGTGGGAAGGATCTGGTACATATCTCCTCAGCATCGATACGTGAAATACATCGTGTACACCAGTAATGGATGATGGAAGAGCCAAACGATAAGCAACTGCTCCAACCCTCTCCAGAATCTGGAACGGACCGATGTAACGCGGAGCAAGCTTACCTCGAAGACTGAATCGTTTCACCCCTTTCGTGGGTGAAACTCACAGAAATACATGATCTCCTACGGAGAACTCCAGAGGTCTCCGTCTCCGGTCGGCATAGCTCTTCTGACGATCCTGCGCCTTAGATATCCTGCGTCTGATGGTACGGACTAACTCTACCTCGTGCTGAGCTCTCTTAGGTCCTAACAGCTGGGATTCCCCAACCTCCTCCCAGAGGGTGGGTGTCCGGCAAGGCCTACCATACAACGCCTCATACGGTGCCATCTGGATAGCCGCATGATAACTGTTGTTGTAGGCGAACTCGACAAGGTGCAGATGATCCTCCCAACTGCCTCCGAAATCCATAACACAAGCTCGCAGTAAGTCCTCCAAGGTCCGAATGGTACGCTCTGACTGACCATCGGTCTGCGGATGGAAGGCGGTACTAAATCTGAGCTCGGTACCCATGGCCCTCTGCAGACTGTGCCAGAAGCGTGAGGTGAAACGCGGATCTCGGTCGGATATAATACTCAACGGTATGCCGTGCAATCTGATGATCTCTCTACAATACAGCTCTGCTAATCTATCCAAAGAATCGGTCCTCCGAATAGCTAGGAAGTGCGCGGATTTGGTCAATCGATCCACGATCACCCAAATCGCGTTAAGGCCTCGTCTGGTCCAAGGCAATCCCACCACGAAATCCATAGTAATGTGTTCCCACTTCCACTCGGGAATGGGAATCCTCTGAAGTAGTCCAGCAGGTCTCTGGTGCTCAGCCTTAACCTGCTGGCAAACTAGACATCTAGCTACAAAATCTGCGATGCCTTTCTTCATGTCGTTCCACCAGTAGGAACGCCTCAGGTCTCGGTACATACAGGTCCCGCCCGGGTGGATAGCAAATTGGGAGCGATGAGCCTCTTGAAGTAACTCCTCTCGGACCAGATGTGACTTGGGTACTCATAGTCTCCCACGAAAGTAGAGAGTACCCTCATCATCTCTGGTGAACTCAGTCTGCGGTACTGAAGCTATCTGGCTGCCAAGGGACTGCAGGTGCTGATCCGTGGCCTGGGCCTCTCGAATCCTCGTCCGGATGGAAGACTGAGCAACAATGGTCGCCAGAATACCCCTCTCAGTCTGCTCCTGCTCCTCTAGCCCCAACTCTGAGACACCCTAAACTAGCTCGGTAACTGATGCCCGGAGGCAGGCCAAAGTCCCTCTGGACTTCTTGCTCAATGCGTCCGCCACAACATTAGCTTTCGCTGGATGGTAGCTAATGGTGCAATCATAATCCTTAAGGAACTCCATCCATCTCCTCTGTCGGAGATTGAGTCCTTCTGCGTAAATAGGTATTTGATACTTTTATGATCAGTGAAAATCTCAAAAGTAATACCGTACAGGTGGTGCCTCCAAATCTGCAAAGCAAAGATGATGACGGCCAACTCCAAATCATGAACCGGATAGCTCTTCTCATGCTCCTTCAGCTGTGGAAAAGCATAAGATACTACCCGTCCGTGCTGCATCAGAACTGCGCCTAACCCCTGATGAGATGCGTCGGTATACAACACAAATCTGTCCTCTCCCGAGGGTAATACAAGAACAGATGTTGTCACCAATCGCCGCTTCAGCTCCTGAAAGCTGGTCTTGCAAGCCTCTGTCCAAATGAACTTCACACCTTTCCTGGTAAGGCGTGTCAATGGCATAGCAACAGTGGGAAATCCCTCTACAAATCGTCGGTAATATCCGGCTAAACCCAAGAAACTGTGAACCTCAGTAACTGACTTCGGCTACTCCCAGCTGGTAACAGCCTCGATCTTCTGGGGATCTACTGAGATGCCTCTGCTAGATACCACGTGTCCCAGAAAACCTACTGATGACAACCAAAAGGCACATTTGCTGAACTTCGCATATAGACGCTCTCGTCTGAGAGTCTCCAATACGATGCGAAGATGCTGTGCATGCTCCTCCTCGGAATGAGAGTAGACTAAGATGTCATCAATGAATACTATGACGAACTGATCCAGATACTCCAGAAATACGCGGTTTATCAAGTCCACGAATACCGTTGGAGCATTGGTAAGCCCAAATGGCATTACCAAAAACTCGTAGTGTCCATATCTGGTGTGGAACACTGTCTTCTGGGCATCTGACTCTCTGACCCTCAACTGATGATATCCGGATCGCAGATCAATCTTGGAATACACAGATGTGCCCCTGAGCTGATCAAACAAATCCTCAATCCGTGGCAGAGGGTACTTGTTCTTGATGGTCACTGCATTCAATTGTCTGTAGTCGATGCACAACCTCAAAGTACCATCCTTCTTCTTCACGAAGAGAACTGGGGAACCCCATGGTGAGACGCTAGGTCTGATGAGTCCCCTGTCCAATAACTCCAAGAGCTGGACCTTCAGCTCGTCCAACTCTCTCGGTGTCATACGATACGGAGCTTTCGATGCCGGCAAAGTCCCCGGTATCAGCTCAATAGTGAACTCCACTTGCCTCCTGGGAGGCAAACCTGGTAGCTCCTCTGGAAATACGTCCTGATATTCTCGGACCACTGGAACGTCCGAGAGCGGAGGGCTACTGCTACCGTCGGTGCAAATAAATGACAGTAAGAAACCCTGACAACCGTGAGATAGCAATCTCTTTGCTTAAAGCGCAGAAATAACTGATAAGTCCTCATCCCTGATGCCAGTGAAATCCCACGAGGGTTGGTCCGGAGGCCGAAAAGTGACCACCCTCGTCTGGCAATCGACTGTGGCATGATAAGTGGTAAGAACATCCATACCAAGAATAATATCGAAATCCACTATCTCCAGAACTAACAAATCAACTGTGAGAGTAATACTACCAAAATCTAGTGGGCATGCTCTGACCTCCTGTGTAATACTCAAGATCTCTCCTGAGGGTAAGGATACAGATAACTGCTGTAATCTAGCGGTAGGCAATCTACCAATCCTTCTCACACCTATCCAGGGTGCTCAACTCTAATATCACTGGCGCCAAGTCTATACTCTAATTCTCAAACGTAAAACGTCAAATTCTTGAGTATCACCCAGGTACCCTCAAGTCGATGACAACCTCCAGACATCACGAGGTATGTATATATCCTCCAATGAATCATCGAAAGACAACATATAGTAAAAGTTTCTGCCCAAAATGTGAAATCCTGCGCTACTATCCATAACCAACTTCCAAATAACCAATCACAGAAAGATCATATATCCACCAAAGGATCCACCAAAAAGCTACAAGTCCAACAGGTCCATATCCACTACTAGAATCCTCAAAACAAAACATAACATAGAGATTCATCGATCTCAATCCACCTCTCAACACCATAACGGGTCGTACATCCCGATATACCATCGAGATTATCTAACCACGAACACTCGATCTATGAGTCAAAATCCCTCATAGAATCACGTACAATGAACGTGTCGACCAACCATCGGCTCGTAACCCAATATTATTCGATTCCTTCACTCAAGGTTCAGAAACCTCTGAGTTCAAACTCCATAACATACAGACACACTATCTCTCATGAGTATCTCAATATAATCACGATATGATTCTTTACTCCCTGTCAATTATCGTCAACATCTTCCACCCAGAGGTGGTCTAACCTCATAAGTGATTCGCATCAGCGCAAATCATAAGCTCGAAATTACCTCCTGGGTTATCCAACCAAGTACCCACGGTAACCCACAAGTGTCAAGCACATAGCTCCACACTTCCCCGTACCAGCTCAAGACATCCATCACATATACATTCTAGGTCATCAACAAAATACAGGTGATCCAGGGTCAAAGTTCCCATGGCATATGATGTATCACTCCTCTGATATCCATGTTAATATATAGCTCAGGCTGCCCTTCTATATCATTATAATCATGTATCCTAAACGTGCCTTCCAGGTCACCTAACCAGGCACAAGCAACCCAAAGGTCTGAAACTCCTTCAACCAGGGTATGTCAATTCTAAACTGATCGAGCCAACCACTGTAGGCAACCCTAGTTCTCGCTTAGCTAATAATAGTTAATACACATACTATAAATAGTAAGGTCTAGAAAAACCAAATTCCTTAACCTCCTATAGGTTGTCAACATATTCGACCTTAGCTTTTCGACTCAACAGTCGATGCCACTAGAGAATTAACATTCTCAGCTCCAAGGTCTTATCCGTAATATATCAACGAATCGCTCCCATGAACGATCACAAATAAGATAGATTGACTACATGTCAATCCAACTAAACCAAGTCTACATATATCAATCCATCCAGTATGAATATATGATTCCACCATGGTAGGATAATCTAACCAATCCAAACTCTAATAGTGAATACTAAAAGTAAGATAGTTCTAGATAGATATACCTCTTGCTGCCTGGAGAAGTCCTGTTGCTGCCAAGTCCCAAATTGCCGTCGCATCGCAACCACAACCTTAAAGATCCGTAATGTACTCAGATGAATAACATCAGACCCGAGCTCCGACACCTACCAGTTCAGTGTCAGATTTAACTCTGAAAAATCCGTAAATCCCGTAAAACAAGTAGGCATCGAAATCTACGCTCTGATACCAAAAATAAGTTGGTCCCAGATTTTCGTAAAACCCGAATCCGAAAAACAAGGATCGCAAAACTTAGGCTCTGATACCAAAAATAAATTATCACGCCCCGAGACCCTGGAGCCGCTGATCCAATAGAAAATCGGACAGCACCTCCCCTGTCCGGCGGACAATTTACATACACACATAAGATACAAAAGCACAACCACGCAGTTAAATGGCCTCATGCCTCAAATCCATGCAGAAAAAATAGTTATATAACTATAACCATCGTAAAACCAAAGTACGAACTCACCTGAGCTGCCAGGGGGCAGGAACAAAGCCAAAACCCCACGAAGTCCAACATAGGACTCAAAAGTACAATCCCATCGAATAAAAACATGAATACATGTCCAAAACATGGCAACAGAAGCGAAGTACATAATACAGGGTCCATAACCGTAAATCAACATAAAATAAATGAAACAGAGCTCCTCTCGAGCTGGGGACTGGCGGCTAGGGCTCTCCTGGCAGACATCAACCTGAAATTAAGAAAAATAACCACGGTGTGAGTCCAAAGGAACTCTGCGGATACCCAGAATAGATATGCATAGAAAGTTATACTAACAATAAGAGTTCAGCTAATACAGTCTCATATCAACAATAGGGAAAGACTAGTACTGAGCATACTGAGGTAGATACATACCAGAATCCATCTAACCTGAAAAGAGGGTAATAAAATACCAGTGGAATACCAAAAGACATATAATCTCAGATAACAAGTCTCCAAAATATGCATGTCAAACAAGTGCAGAAATCAAGTGCAGCAAACAATGCACGATGCAAAATATGCACATGGTGCAATGACATGTGTCACCCCTGACACCAGTCAGATCATCGTACACCTGTCATAGGTGACGTCTGAGAGGGTAGAGCTATGACAACTGTACGCACCCTGCTATCACTGCTCCTGAGTGACCGAGTGGACAGGATGCTGGTGGAGACTCCGCTCCTACCCCAAGCAATGGGGGAGTCTAGCTCTCATCTCCTTGTGGCCTAGTACGAGAAGTGATGCCTGGCTGCTACCACGCCCGGAACCACCCTCCAAATAGTGGCCGAACGGAGCAATACAGGGCAAATGCACACATCCTACGGTATCCACTAACCCATGAGTGGTCGTGTGCGCATATTATGTACCGGAAGACGATAGGCTCAACCACAAGGGAGTCGCTGATCGCCGGCATGCAACAATGCAAAGATGGTGTATGATAGGTACACATACCTCCTGTTAGTGATATGAGAGAAGTGTCCTAAGGCAATCGCCTTATGATTGTAAATATTTATTTTAATAAATGATAATTCACTATTTGAGTATACATGTTTGTGTATTTCATTGGGATCTTAAACTCATCTACTGAATGTCCGCAATACAATTCACAGCATAAGAGAATTTGTGATGGGATCACAACTAGTGATTATCTCTACATGTGGAATTGTGAAGTATTGAAATTATCCCTAGTCGATGAATTGATAAAAACGGACGCTATCAATTCTGTTGAGACTAGCATGGGTTATTCTCTAATCAGCTGATTCTCACTGGCTGGTGACATTGGGTGACTAGCTGTAAGACTTCATATGGTTATCTATATGGATATGTCAATGAAGTTCTTATTGCAGCTTAAGTGCGATGTTCCTTTGACTTGCGGTGTTCAAGTCATCTTGGTCATGGAGACTTATACTTTAACATCTTAAGCAAGCATCTCCAAGGAGGTGTGGACCCAGGATGATTGGGTATAAGCCGAAGTGCCCGAAGATGTTTGAACAGCCTACAAAGGATTCACCACTCCTTGCGAGGAGATGTATACCCAGGCCTATCGTCGGATTGTTACTCAAAACCTCTGGCCAGAGTATATCATGTTAAGAGTGCGAGTCTCTTAAATACATGAGAGTAATTAGAAATCCAAAGGACGAGAAAGACACTACTTGGGCTAGGTGTGACGTAGTCAGTCTAGTGGGGACTGACACAAACAGACCATGTCCTGAACCAAGTGGGTATAAGGTGGTGAAGGGAATGGGGCACAATTCATTAGAGCTGCTGAAGGGTTTCAGAATTACTTCTGAGGTCAACCGTTGATCTTTCGATTAATTGGGGGTCATGATGTACTACTAGGTGCCACTTATGATCGTTCTATAATTAGATGATTATAGACGGCCAACATAAATCGAAAGCCTATTTAGTCACACGCACTACGAGTAATCCGAGAGATTTAAAACGAGTTGAAAATTGGATTTTCCGATCAAGAGAAATAAGTCGAATCTGAGTTAATCAGAGGCGCAATGGAAGCTAAAATTGGCTAAGTCTTTTGAAGGCTTATTGGGCGAATTAAATGAGTTTAATTCGCGATTGGTGGGGCTTGATTGGCCGGCCAAGGAGGGTGCTAAACCCCCTTGGTTTGGCCGGCCACATTAAAGGGAGTAAACCATTTTATTTGGTTTAATTAATAAAATAGATCTAGCACGATTTATTTTATAAATTATGGATAAATAAATTTATATAAAGAAATTTATATAAATAAATTTATAGAAATTTATTCCTTTTATTGAAGTTAAAATAACCCATGAATTGGTTTATTTTAATTTTAATAAAATCAATTATGAATTGATTTTTTCATAATAAGAAAGTTTATAAATTTCTTATAAAAATTTATTCCATAATTTAAAGAGAAGAAGAATTTGTTTTATTATAAATTAGTTATAATAAGACTAGGCTTAACGGAATAAGACATAAGAAATTTTATAAGATAAAATTCTTATGATAACTAATTCCGTTAATTCCGTTAAAGAGGAGACTTAGCAAGGGAGATACTACTATATAAAGGAATCAAAGGCAAGCCCTTAATTCCAATTGAATTGTGGATTAATATAGAGCTCCCTCTCTCTCTCTTTATTCTCTTCTCCTTCCCTTCTCCCCACCTAGGGCCGGCGCCCACCTTGAAGCATCTAGGGCCGGCGTCCCCTCTTAAGGGCTAGGGCCGGCGCAACTCCTCCCATAGAAGGTGGTTGCCGTGAGCTAACAAGAAGAAGGAGAAGCCAACCAAGAAGAAGAAGAAGCGGATCACATCTCCTTCCCTCTCGGAATTCGATTCCGATTCTTTGGTGGTTAGTTTCCATCTTTCCTCTCTTGATCTTCTTTGTTGTGCTTTAGAGAATCTAGTAGTTCTCGTTGGCACAAAACTCGTGACTTTGCGAAGTCATCCCGAAGAGAACTCGGCGTGGACGCGAATAGAGGCGAAGCTTCCAAGGGACGCTACGGTTGGATCTCGTCCCTTACTTCGAGTTACGCGAGGTACATAGTAAATTAGTTTACTTTTCCGCAAAATTTTAATTTATGATTATGTCAACACATCATAAGGTTGCATGCTAGATACGTGGTTAAAATAATTTAGGAAATTATTTTATGCTAACTCTTCCGCTGCACGTAAAAATTTAAAATTTTACGAACCCGTATCCTTGTCGACATGCACCCGGTCCCAACACCTCCCTCACCAAGTCCTCAGTATACTAAGTCTCAGTCTGAATCCTATAACAGGAAATACAGATAACCTACAAGGTATACTGGTCGGAAACTACTGATCCCTCAATGTCAAATGCAAAAGATACATCATAATATCTAAGCATATATATAGATATGACAATACTTGAGACTGTATGGAACTAACAGCATAATAACTCAGGGATAAACAACAAGTATCCAGAACAAACATAATAACAAGGATAGCGTATAATCTTACTGCTATCTATAACAGTCTATGCATAACAATATGACAATATCAACAAGATAAGTCAAGCGGTACCTGCCTCCAAGAGTAGAAGTCCGTATCAACAGGGGAGAACCACTCGTCCAATATAATCCGCAACCGTAAAGCAAATCAAATCCTTGTATCAGGGATAGATTTAATTAGCTATTACAAAAATAACAACTAGCTAATTAATCCCTAATTTGTTTTAGAGTTAACCAAATCAATTTCTTTCTATTTAATTTCCTTTAATTAAATAGAAGGTTCCTAATTACCCCATGTAATTAGGATTGGGTTCACTTTAAATTCAATTCAAATTCTACTTTAGTTTATTAGGTTTAAATCTCCAATTTAAACCTAACCTCATTCTAATCATCCCACCACCTATCCAAATTATATAACAGGTTCCCAATTAAAGATACAAAAAAATTAAATGCTCTAACAGATCACATTCCAACTACCATTCATACCTGGCTTTCCAAACAAGATCATAATCTGAGTTACCCGATGGATTAAATCCAATAAACCTTAAGAAAAATCCAAACTTAGAACTCAACCATCTCCTTACCTGAGCCAACCCCTTCCAATTTTTGACCGAGAGTTTGGAGCTGGGAAAGAGAGGCTATAACCCCCATTAACTCGAATCTGATCAATTTAGAAACCAAGCCAATCCAATATAGCTTCAACACAGCCACTTATCCAAACCAAAGCCTCACGACAAAGCATTCATTTATATCAATCGAGATAGCCACAATAGAACTCACCACAACCTCGCCTTTCCGGCGACCTCCACAGCTCCGACGGCAGCAACAATCCAACCAATTCAGGGGTTTGTGCTGATGAAGTCTCCCTTGCCTGGATCTAGTGAGCCCAGTTCCTCAATACCCAACCATGGCAGGAATGAACGCTGGCTAGGGCAGCCCGCACTCGCACGTGAAGCAGGGGAACGAGATGAGATCGCGAGGGAGGAGTTGGGATCTCGGCGTCGAGCGATTGATGCGGCTAGGGCACGTTGGAGGAGAAGGGAAGAGATCGGGAGAGAGAGAGATCGGGGCTCGAGTGGCTGCGGCTGTGGAGGAAATGAATGCGGCCAAGCAGTCAGCCCTAATCGGCTCTTAAGGTTGTCCTTTTGCAGTTTAGTCCTGCAGTTTACACACAAATCGTAAATCCACCCCTAGGGTTTAAGGTTATATACTCATTAGCCCCTTGTAACCATTTGTCCTAATATATTTTGGTCCCTAAGTTTGTGTCCAAGGACTCGGAAGCCCCGGAACCTATCTGGTACTCCTCCGGGAATCATCGGGACCTAGTCAAAAGTGTCGGATTAACATCCTCCCCCACTAATAAAAATTTGGTCCCCAAATTTTGTTATTCACTATAGTAAACACTATCAAGAAGTATGTTGATATAAATACTGAACAGTAACTAAACTTACATATCTCAAGTGAATATGTGGGGGTAGCGACCTCGGATGACATCCTCAAGCTCCCAGGTAGCCTCTTCATCTGAGTGATGCTGCCATCCGACTTTAACCAGCCGGATTGTCTTGTTCTGCAACTGACGCTCTCGGTGACCCAAAATCCGTACAGGAATCTCCTCGTAAGTCGCGTCTGGCTGAAGTGGAACCGAGATATCCGACAACACGTGGGAAGGATCTGGTACATATCTCCTCAGCATCGATACGTGAAATACATCGTGTACACCAGTAATGGATGATGGAAGAGCCAAACGATAAGCAACTGCTCCAACCCTCTCCAGAATCTGGAACGGACCGATGTAACGCGGAGCAAGCTTACCTCGAAGACTGAATCGTTTCACCCCTTTCGTGGGTGAAACTCACAGAAATACATGATCACCTACGGAGAACTCCAGAGGCCTCCATCTCCGGTCGGCATAGCTCTTCTGACGATCCTACGCCTCAGTTATCCTGCGTCTGATGGTACGGACTAACTCTACCTCGTGCTGAGCTCTCTGAGGTCCTAACAGCTGGGATTCCCCAACCTCCTCCCAGAGGGTGGGTGTCCGACAAGGCCTACCATACAACGCCTCATACGGTGCCATCTGGATAGCCGCATGATAACTGTTGTTGTAGGCGAACTCGACAAGGTGCAGATGATCCTCCCAACTGCCTCCGAAATCCATAACACAAGCTCACAGTAAGTCCTCCAAGATCCGAATGGTACGCTCTGACTGACCATCGGTCTGCGAATGGATGGCGGTACTAAATCTGAGCTCGGTACCCATGGCCCTCTGTAGACTCTGCCAGAAGCGTGAGGTGAAACGCGGATCTCGGTCGGATATAATACTCAACGGTATGCCGTGCAATCTGATGATCTCTCTACAATACAGCTCTGCTAATCTATCCAAAGAATCGGTCCTCCGAATAGCTAGGAAGTGCACGGATTTGGTCAATCGATCCACGATCACCCAAATCGCGTTAAGGCCTCGTCTGGTCCTAGGCAATCCCTCCACGAAATCCATAGTAATGTGTTCCCACTTCCACTCGGGAATGGGAATCCTCTGAAGTAGTCCAGCAGGTCTCTGGTGCTCAGCCTTAACCTGCTGGCAAACTAGACATCTAGCTACAAAATCTGCGAT
>JAGFNQ010000858.1:21655-153284 GCA_024364735.1 Boesenbergia rotunda
CTTTTAAAACATAAGACCAAACCTTAGATATTTTTATTTCTTTTTGTAGAAAGAATTGAAAATGAGAAATCATTAACAATTAAGACAATAAGAAGTGATCATGGAGGTGAATTTCAAAACCAAAGGTTTCTAGAATTTTGTCAAGATAAGGGTTATAGACATGAGTTCTCTACTCCTAGAACACCACAACAAAATGGCGTTGTAGAGAGGAAGAACCGTGCTCTTCAAGAGGCTGCACGAAGCATGCTTAATGAGTACTCACTCCCGAGTTACTTATAGGCTGAAGCTGTAAATACAGCTTGCTATGTGCAAAACCGAGTTCTCGTCCATAGGTTTTTAGGAAAGACTCCCTATGAACTTTGGTTTGGGAAACCACCTACAGTTAAACATCTTAGGGTGTTTGGTTGTAAGGTGTTCATCCTAAACACCAAGGATCACCTTGGAAAGTTCACGGCAAAGGCTGATGAAGGGATACTAGTCGGGTACTCCCTCGTTAGTAAAGCCTACCGAGTCTACAACAAGAAAACTGGATTAGTTGAAGAGTCTTCTGATGTGGTCTTTGAAGAAATCCCCAAATCACCTGACCAATCAGAAAATGTAGAAGGAGTTCAACTCGAACTTAAGAGACTAAGTTTGAATGATTCTCCAAGTGGTGTTAATGGTGATGAGTCTGATGACGGTGAGCCTAGACAACCCATTGATCAGCCAGATCCTGAGGCTGAACTTGTGTCTAGTGAACTCGTTCAAGAAGCACCACCAACACCAAGACAAACGAGATTAGCCTCTAGTCATCCCCAAGACCAAATCGTTGGAGACATCCATCAAGGGGTTAGGACTAGATCATTCTTCCGGAATGAGGCTAATGAAGTTGCTCTAATTTCTGAAATTGAACCTAGGAAAATTGATGAAGCATTAAATGATCCCGATTGGATTATTGCGATGCAAGATGAACTAGGTCAATTTGAGAGGAGTCAGGTTTGGGACTTAGTCCCTAGACCTAAGAAGACCACCATTATTGGAACCAAATGGGTCTTCAAAAACAAATTAAACCACAAGGGAGAAATCATTAGAAACAAGGCACGCTTGGTAGCCAAGGGCTACAGTCAAGTTGAAGGCCTTGATTATGATGAGACTTATGCTCCTGTGGCACGATTAGAGTCCATCCGATTGATGCTTGCATTTGCAGCACACCGTGGCTTCAAATTATTTCAAATGGACGTCAAATCGGCCTTCCTAAATGGTTTGATTAAGGAAGAGGTCTATGTCGAACAACCTCCGGGGTTTGAGAGTACCGAATATCCAAACCACGTGTTCAAGCTCAAAAAGGCACTCTATGGCCTTAAACAAGCACCCCGGGCTTGGTATGAGCGGTTGTCGACATTCTTGATTGAAAAGGGCTTTGTTAGAGGTCAAATAGACCCTACACTATTTCTACGAAGAGATGGTGACAATATATTTGTAGCTCAAGTATATGTCGATGACATAATTTGTGGCTCAAATAATAAGGGCTATTTAAATGAGTTCATTGGACACATGGAGAGTGAATTTGAGATGAGTCTAGTTGGAGAGTTGACTTTCTTCCTGGGACTTGAAATCAAGCAAACTCGCGATGGTATCCATGTGCACCAATCAAAGTATACACATGAAATGCTTCGAAAATTCAATATGAGTGATTCGAAAGAGGTAACCACTCCCATGGCCACAAACACTAGACTAGACAATGATGAGAGTGGTAAACCTGTTGATCTAACTCAATATCGAAGCATGATAGGTAGTTTGCTATACCTCACAGCTAGTCGACCAGATATACTATTTGCTGTAGGTATGTGCGCTAGGTATCAAGTGTGTGCCAAGGAATCTCACTTAATCGCTGTTAAGCGAATTTTGAGATATCTCAAGAGTACAGTTGGTGTAGGTCTTTGGTATCCCCGTACCGAATCTTTTGATTTGATGGGCTATACGGATTCCGACTACGCTGGATGTAAGTTGGACCAAAAGAGCACTAGTGGGGGCTGCCAATTCTTAGGATCATCCTTAGTAAGTTGGTCGAGTCGGAAGCAACATTGTGTTGCTCTTTCCACTACCGAGGCAGAATATATCTCCATGGGAGAGAGTATCTCGCAATTGTTGTGGATGATTCATACCTTAGAGGACTATGGATTGAGTTACAAGGGTGTGCAAGTGTTATGTGATAACATTAGCACAATCAACTTAACCAAGAATCCGGTCCATCATTCTAGGACAAAACATATTGAGGTAAGACACCACTTCATTAGAGATCATGTAGCTAGGGGGAACATCATACTCTCACATGTGAAGTCAAAGTCAAACCTAGCTGACATTTTCACTAAACCACTTCCCGAGAGTGAATTTAGTTTCCTAAGACGGGAATTGAGAATGTGTCGCGCTTCATGATGTTTAAATTACGGTCAAAACCCTTCATGATGATTTCGAAATTTTTGGGAACAATTGAGTAACTTTGGGAACATCTCACACAAACTATAAGGTTTAACAAAATGTTTTTGTTTGCTAGATATGGGGTGATATGTTAGGTTTAACTCAATTTCTCAAAATGTCATTGCATCCCTTGAGGAATTAAGTTAACGAGATAATAATCACGGTGATGACCAAGTATGGGGAAAACCATTGTATAACATATGTGTATATGGCTCCATGATCATACTTGGACATTCCAATCAAGGCAACTTGATTGGAAACTTGGATTTGGAAACAAAATTTGGTTGAATTTGCTTGATTGATTGTTAGATGAGTTTGACTCCATTGGGGTGGGTCAAAGTGTTTGTTGAACCCTTAAGGACTTTTGATTCTTATTCAGGGATCAATTTTAGTCATAAAATCATGTACAAGTTCGACAAAGTCCATCAACCATCGTTTGAAAAATTCAGAAGTTCTGAAACTGAACATTTCAGTTCGTATCAGGAACCCTGATCGATCACCGGACCGATCAGGCATAGGGCTGATCGGTCCACAGACCGATCCGAGAGTCAGCAGTGACTCTCCGAACTTTTTGACCAAGGATTCTGAGCCAGCTTGGATCGGTCTCCGGACCGATCTGGCACCCTGTGGGGATCGGTCCACAGACCGATCAGGGAGCTCAGAGGTTTCTCTCCGGACCCTACTGATCGAATCCTGATCGGTCACCCGACCGATCAGGAACGCTACTGATCGGTCATCCGACCGATCAGGACCATGCCAGTCCGATCAGGCTGAATCCTGATCGGTCAGGACGCGATCAGATCGAACGGTGATCCGTTCAAACGCATTAAATTTTGGTTGGTGGACCGATCCACCAACCGATTTATTTCGCAAAACCCCTCTTCAGCGCCGAACCCTAGCGCCGATCCCCATCTGCGCGACTTGCCTGTGCGAGAAAACCTTCTTGCTTGTCTTTCTTCCTCGCGTGCGCGTGAGTGTGAAGTTTTCTCCAGTCTCGTGCGCATTCCTCTCTCGCAGAAACAGTCTGCATTTCTCCTTTGCGCCGAGTTCCTCCTTGCGAGTTCTTCCGATCCAAGAATCTTCTCAGTGGCACCTAAGTAAGTTGTTAGTTTTGATTTTCTTGTAAATCAGTTCATGAAATTTTGTTTTGGAGCTAACCATGTCTTTGCCTCTGATCTTGGTGTTGTGTCGTGACGCCTACGTTTGCCTTAACTTCACTTTTCATCAAATTTCTCCTTATTTCTTATCTATCTTTTGATTGAGTCTCATCTTATATATGATCAATTCTTGTGATTCAACCTA
The DNA here is from genome assembly GCA_024364735.1 of Boesenbergia rotunda. Taxonomy (NCBI): domain Eukaryota; kingdom Viridiplantae; phylum Streptophyta; class Magnoliopsida; order Zingiberales; family Zingiberaceae; genus Boesenbergia; species Boesenbergia rotunda. The sequence goes on from JAGFNQ010000858.1 coordinate 25,415, forward strand.
TGTGTCATGATCAATTCAAACCTCATTAGAAGGTCATCTAAGGGAAAGGAGGTAGCTGAAGGAAGTTCGAGGGGGAAGGCCCCTTCCTCCTCTGCCCCTTCCAGAAGGCCCCAGCCTTCTTCCAGCTCTCGATTCCCCAATGCGGCCTGCGAACAGGCCTTTCAAGCAAGGACCTTCAAACTCTTACCCTGTAGATCCATCGATGTTCCTTTCCTGACTGAGTTCTGTCCTTCGGTCATGGAAATTGTGATGTACTACAATCTGGGTTTTCTCCTAACCTTAGAACGGACCATAAATCATGACCTTGTATCTGAGTTCTACAACAACCTCCAACAAGGTCCTCAAGGGGGATTCGAGTTCACCACTCGTGTCGGGAAGATGAACCTCGATTTTTCATACGAGATTCTAGCTGAGTACTTGGGTGGCCGACGATCACCTAACCTCTATTCGTTTTATCCGGAGCTCCCTGATCCTCTGTTGGCCCCCTTCACAGATACTACCCCCGATTCTATCTATCAGTACTTCTTTGGTCACCCTCGCCCTGCCAGGCTTGATGAGTTGGGTCCAGTGTTTCCTACCTTTGCAGCTCTCCGCCTTGCTCCAGCTGATTATGTCCTTTTCAAGATCATTACGAATTGTATCTTGCCCATTACTTCAAAGCCGTTGGCCGAGATTCGTCCCTACCACTGCCTCATGCTCTACGGCATGCATTGCCGGATGAACTTTGACATCATGGAGAGCATTTTTCAGTCTATCCTATCCTATCGTGAGTCTAGCCGTCGCACGGTTTATATGCCTTTTGGTCACCTCATCACTGATTGGCTTATGTCAGTTGGTGTTGATGTCACCAAGGGCAGGACTGTGCCCATGGTTAGGCAAGATTGTCGTTTGGGTCGACGGGCGTTTGCAAAGTCTGGTATGATCATTCGTGAGCGTGATGGGGTCTTGGTGTGGAAGGATGGACGAGGTCTCGGTGAGTTACCTGGCGGAGCACCACACTTTCAGGCACCACACGATGCTCCTCCGGATGACGACGAGTACGACGACGAGCCGGAGCCTGATTTGCGCTGGCAGATCTCAGAGCTGGATCAGACAGTACAGGAGTTTATTCAGCTGAGGGCGGCAGATCGTGAGGAGTTTCGTTCGGGTTTTCGCTCCCTAGATTCCCGACTGGCCAGGATCGAGACCGACGCCTCAGGGACCCGCACACTCCAGTAGACATGGTATGATGAGTGGCGCAGCCACACATTTCCTGGAGGTGCACCTTCTGTGAGTACTGCACCAGGGTCCTTGGCTCCTATTGAGGCTACGATGGATGACCTCATGCGGGATGACGACCCTCCCACTGACACTTGAGCTAGGATGTCTGCTGTCTTATCATTTGACTGTGTTGTATGACTTTAGGGCTGTATGCCCTGTGACTTGTTTGTTGTGACCTTGAGTCACACATATTTTGCTACTTGTTGTCATGCTTTGACTTATCTACTTTTACATGCTATGCTTATCTCCTATTGTTGATGCCATGTTGCTTATTTGCCTATGATCTGCATGATTGATCCATTGCCATGTTCATGCTTACATTGCCATGTCTATTTGATACTTATGAATATTACGGCATGGGTTTATACTTTATATTCATATGATGCATGTGACTGCTATGTCTTGCTAAAATTTTTCACATGTGTTCGTATGATTATTCCACAAACTATCACATTTTTGATGAGTTGGAATACCTCTAGGATTGAGGGGGAGTTTATTTTAATCTTAACAGTCCCTCTTGCCCCTTTTCGGTGTTCGACAAAGGGGGAGAGTGTGGATTGGTTAAGTTTAGAATGACCATGTTGTAGGGGGAGGATCTGGATTCTCCTATGATTCTAAAGTTGGAATATTGATTGAAATCCCTAAACTTAAAATCGGATTGTCAAACAACAAAAAGGGGGAGATTGTTGATGCAGTCTGGGCCTGATTGTTGTTTTGGTGTTGACATCGATTTTAGTTTAGGTTGATTATGATGATTATGATTAAGTCCTGGTCGGGGATCAGGCAAGGGATGAAAAATCCTAGTCTGGAGGGCTAGGTGTTGAAAAGTGCTGACCTGGGAGGTTAGGTGTGGAAAATCCTAGCTTGGAGGGCTAGGTGTTGGAAAAGTCCTAATTCGGAAAGGTTGGGTGAAAAAGTCCTAGCTTGGAGGGCTAGGTGAAAAGTCCTAACTTGGAGGGTTAGGTGCAAATTCCCATCCTGGAGAATTAGGTGAAAAAGTCCTGGCTTGGAGGGTCAGGTGCCTAGCTTGGAGGGCTAGGTTGGATGATGTTCTAACTCGGAAGGGTTGGGTGAAAAGTCTTAGCTTGGAGGGCTAGGTGAAAAGTCCTAGCTTGGAGGGCTAGGTGAAAAGTCCTAACTTGGAGGGTTAGGTGCAAATTCCCAACTTGGAGAGTTAGATGGAAAATCCTTAGCTTGGAGGGCTAAGGTGGATGGAAACTTAGCTTGGAGGGCTGAGTTTGAGTCCCTGGATCGATCTGGTGATCGATCAGGGATTTTGGCACGCTGCTCCTTCGTGGATCGGTCGGGTGACCGATCCAGCGATGACTGATCGGTCGGGTGACCGATCAGGGAGTATGCGTTTCACCCACTGACTGACTCTTGATCGGTCTGGTGACCGATCAGGGAGCGAACAGTGAGGTTGAGTTCCCCTGCAGATCTGAACCTGATCGGTCTGCTGACCGATCAGGGTCACTGTGCAGATCGTTCTGGTGAACGATCCAGCTTCGCGGGCTCCTCACTAAGATCGATCAGGACGAAGCCTGATCAGTCTAGTGAGGACCTGATCGGACTGCTGACCGATCAGGAAGGTCCCTGATCGGTCAGTTGATCGATCAGAAGGCTTATGCCTGCGAAACTCAGAAATCGCCCAATATAAGGGTGGATCGGTCCGTTGAACGATCCACTACCTGGGATCGATCTGGTGATCGGTCCAGGAGAAATCACGATTTCTAATTAAGCGTTGGGGATCGATCAGGACGGAGCCTGATCGGTCTGGAACCAGCCTGATCGGTCTGGTGACCAATCAGGGGGTTCCCTGATCGGTCCGGTGACCAATCACTTTAATTCAAATTGCATTGTCAGACGCTCTGATCGCGTCTGAACACAACCGATTCGCTGCCACTTCTCTCTGATATTTGATATGCTGCTTGATTTACTGCTCTAATGCTCTGAGTAAGTTTCAGGTGACAGGGGAGGATCCAAACACTCAAGGAGAAGTCAAAGAGAGCTTTCCTTGGAGCAGGTTTGTCCCTTTCTCCACACAGGTTGCAACGGCTGGATGCAGGACTGAAGCTGCTGACTGAAGCTTGGCTGAGGGAGCTCAGGAAGTTCAGTTAGGGTTCAGTGTAGCTGGCGCGTTGGCAGTGAGGCAGCTGTAGGCTGCTGGAGATGAGATCATCTGTTGCTTGGCGGAGAAACAAAAGGAACGAGAGAAGTTGAGTTTAGCACTACTTCTTCAGTTTTTTTGTGCTTCTGAGTTCCTGCGTGACAAGCTTGCTGTTCTTGAGTTCTTCAATCATTCTGAGTAAGTTTTTGAGAAGCAATCATCATACTTGAGCGCTTGAAGGAGAAGACAAGAGGCTTGGAGTCCGACAGTGGGAAGACACGAAGAGGGTTCTTGCGTGAGATCACCACTGGGTGGAGCTCAGGGAAGCTTGCTGTGTCTTTGTCCTTGCTAAGTGTTTGAGTAAGATCCTTCTTGTTGTTTCTTTGTGCTCATTCTATATCTTTGTTTGAAACACACTGTGGGGAGGTTTCTCCACCGAGAAGGAGGTTGCTTCATATCCGGTTTCACCGGGGCTTGATCTGCCGACGATCAAGTGATCGCCCACCTTAAGGGCACGCCAAGGAGTAGGGGCAAGTTATCCCCGAACCTTGTAAAATCTCCTTGTTAGCGATCTTGCTAATCTTGCTAGTTAGGTTTTTGGTTTTTAGTTTCTGCAAGTTTTGTTTTCCGCTGTGCTATTAATCACGTCAAGTGCAGAAATTTGATAACTCCTCACAGAAGAAGTGATTGGCTATATTCACCCCCCCTCTCTAGCCATCTCGTTCCCAACACAGTTCTCAAGCGCTTTGGGTGATTCTCCGGCTATCCGGAGTTGAGCTCACCAAAACCTAACTCCGACCTCCTCTTCGAACGATCTTCCTCCCCGGCTTTTCGACACTTCTCGCTCACCGGTTTACTCTTCTAGAGTCTTCTCGTCCTTCCGATGCACCAAGATTGTTGGCTCATTTCCCATGCACTCTTTATCATTCGTCGTGTTTTCCGCTCGACTTATTGTGCTCTTAAATTCGTACACACTTAGACACAAGGCATCAAATCCTAACTTGACTCGGTTGACCACATCAAAACTATCTTGGGGTACTTACAATCTCTCCCTTTTTGATGTGCATCAATTCGAGTTAAGTTAGGGAAATACAAGCAAGAAATAAAATAAGTAATAAGATATTTTGCAATTATGTAAAAAAATTACTATAATAAAAGTTCTCCATTAATTTAATTCTTATTTTCTCTCCTTGATCACATAAAAAATTAATTAAGGAAAAAATAATAAAAAATTCTTTAAGTTATAAGAAAAAAATAAAGTTTTAGAAATCCTTAAACAAAATTACTTTTTATTTGAAAAGGATGAAAAACCTTGCTTAAAACATACTCTTAAAAATGTAGTAAAAAATGTTTTGGAAGAGATAATCAAAAATAGTTTTCTTTGTCAAAATCACTTATTATTTTTCTAAGTAGGTAAAATTCAATCAGGAATTACTGAAGAATTTAATTGGTCAAAAATTTATTTTCAAGATATTTTAAATTTAAAAATTCAATTTTAGATAGAAACTTAATAAAAAAACTATTCTTCTATCAAATATTTTTGAAAATTTTTGAAAACCCGTCAAAATATCAGATCTGATAACACAAAATTTTTTTAAGATAAATTACTTTTTTATTGAATGTTAATAATAATTTCTTAACATATGCATAAAATTTCAAAAATAAATGCAAAAAAAGACTTTTGACTTAAAACATCTTGATAATTTTCTAGAGAGGTTATAATCTAATGGTTAGCCTCTAAAAAATTTAATTTTTCAAAAATCTTCTTCAAAATATTTTTTAAATTAAAAATTTAACTTTTAATCAAAAATTTATAAAAATACTTTTAACAATCGAAAAAAAATTCAAAAATTTTCCGTTGATAGAATTGAATACTCTCTATCATAAAAATATTTAAAAATAATTTTACTCCAAAAGGAATTTTTGAATTTTTTTTTCAAATGACAAAAAAATAAATTAATTTCTAGCATTCATAGAAAAATATTTTAATAATTCAAGACATATTTAGAAATCCAATATAAGTTTCTACCTATAGGATTTATCCAAAATTTGGGTAAAATGTAATTTCTTAATACTTTTACAATTTGACCCCTATGATTTCTAATATATCAATTTAGTCCTCAACAATATCTAATTTTTAAACTTTGCAAAATATTCAAATTTGAACATGCTGATTCCTTTTTCAATAATTCTATCTATTTCTTTAACTTTAACTTTTTAATTTGTAATTTGTTATACAATTCTAGTGTAATTTGTAATTTGTTATCCTTTTTTAAATTTATATATTTGGGTTGTAATTTGCCTAGCGATCTACTTAATATCGGGATAACATCATAAAATTGATTAGGAGGGAGGTTATGTACATCACTTATCGTGTTGGACTTGTAATCTAACACTCTCTCTTAATCGATGCTCATTTTGGACGAACTTTCATTGTCTTCTCTTTGATGGCTTGCCATTAGTGTAAGACTGACATACTCCTCTATCTTAAGCTTCGAGGATGATGACTCACGCTACGTCACTTTAAGATTCTTTAGCTTGTTCTGTCTTGATCTTTGTTTTTCTTTTTCCTTGCTTTTTTGCTTCAGGCAATTATCCTTGATGAGTCCTTCCTCTTGGCAGTTGTAGCATCCAACCTTTCTTTTACTTTGAAATAGCTTCGTTGCCTGTGACTTATTAAAATTGTTGGTTTTAAGTGTAAAATTGTTAAATATAAGGGAGGAAAGATTAACAATTTCTGTATATTATTATCATCGAAATGTTACAAAGTATATATAAAACTATTACGAAGCAATCATTAATTATGATTGATTCTATCAATGGAAGATAATGAAGATTAATTAATTAATTTATATTGAAGGATAGAAAATAATTAAGGATGAAATCAAGTCATTAATTACAAAAACAATCAATTAAAGGAATATGAATCAATGAATCATTCAATGAAATATTCCTTTAATATTAATAAATTTTGAAAATTTTCCAACCATGTACATTTTTTGGTCTCATCGAGTGATATGTCTGAATCTGATTCGTCTTTTTAAACCTTCAGTGTTAAGTTTTTACTTAAATGTTTTTTTTATTTCTCAGTCCTGCACATCAAGTTTCATGTAATTCCATGGTAGAAAATAAACTTTCTAAGGTACTTATTATAAGTACCTCGAATTGATTTGATGTGATCAACTAAATCAAGTTAGGTCCTAGCGTGTTTTGATCCTTGCGTCTAAATGTGCAAAAACTTAAGAGCGCAAGAAGTCGAATGAAAGATGTAGCAGACGAGAAGAATGACACGGGAAGGAGAGCCGACGGGCTCGGTGCATCCGAGGGATGCGAAGACTGCGAAAGAGTACACCGGTGGATGAAAAGGACATGCACAACATCTGAGACGAGAAGCCGGGGAGGAAGCTTATTGCGGCGAAGGCAAGAATCAGATTTGGGTGCGCTTAACTCTGATTAGCCAGAAATTACTCAAGCGGACGAAAGGAGGAAAAGTCAACGCGAACATTGACTTTGACCAATTGTGGCGCCTCAAGTGCTTTGTGAGGCGCCTCAGCTTCAAAATTGGTTTTGCGAACAAATAGAACTAAGGCGCCTCAACTTTTACCCGAAGCGCCTCAGATTGGAACTGAGGCGCCTCAGATTGGAACTAAGGTACCTCGAGTCAAGTTTTATCGCACAGTGACCGTTGGTGCGTGGATAAAGTTTTATCCAATCTGTGGCGCCTTAAATCACATCTCAGGTGCCTCAGGTCTACGTCAACATAATGTATCGTTGAGTTTTGAGTTATAAATAGCCCCCAAAAACTAGGATTAAAAGATAACAACTGTACTCAATTTTCTTAGTCTTGTTCTGTGCTTTTCAAAGAGTGTAAGATGCTTCTTCGCCTACCACGAAGGAGATCTATTTAAATGCACTTTCACTGCCTTAGATTAGCAACCATCATGATTGCAACCAAGTAACCTGCTTGTCTCTTACTAGATTTAGTTGTTATTGTTTATATGTTCAATTATTTTAACTGTTAAAACTAACTTCTATCTTTGTAAAAACTTGCAAAAGATCAAGATATAAGTACCCCGGGTTGGTTTGATGTAATTAACCAAGTCAAGTTATGTCCTGGTCTGTTTTGATCCCTACGTCTAAGTGTGCAGAAGCTTAGAAGCGCAGGAAGTCGATGAAAGACGTAGCAAACGAGAAGGATGACATGGGGAAGGGAGCCAACGGGCTTGGTTCATCCGAGGGACGTGAAGAATGCGGAAGAGTATACCGGTGGAGCGAGAAGGGCATGCATGACGCCTGAGAGACGAGAAACTGGGGAGGAAGCTCGTTCGAGGCGAAAGACCAGAGTCGAGTTCAGGTGAGTGTAACTCTAGTTGGCCAAAAATCACCCAAGCGGAAGAAGGATCAAAAAGTCAAAGTCAACATGAATGTTGACTTGGACCAGTTCTAAGTTAGGCACCTCCACTGTAAAGTAGCAGCTTTGCGCAAATGCAAAGTTGAGGCACCTCAATTTGAACCCGAGGCGTTTCAGATCAAAACTGAGGTGCCTCATGTAGGAACTGAGACATGTTAAGTCAAATTTTATCAGCAGCTTACCGTTTCTCAATAGATAAAAGTCTATCCAATCTGAGGTACCTCAGGTCAACGGTAAACTTGATTTTTAAGCTATAAATAGTCCCCAGAAACTAGATTTTCAGATCAACTCTTATACTATATTTTCCTAGCTTTTGCCTATGTTGTTCAAAGTTTATAAAAGGCTATTCCGCTTATAAACTTAGGAGATTTTGATTGTGGAGCTTTCAACTGCCTTGGATTAACAACCATCTTGGTTGTAACTAAATAATCCTCTTGTCTCTTACTAGTAAGTTTTAATTGTTTATGTTTTTATTTATTTTAACTGCATAAACTAATTTGTCATCATTGTAAAAACTTGCAAAAGATAGAATTTTGACTCGGAGGACAATTTACTCCTCTCTTGTCGGCCCGCCAACGAACCTACAAGTGATATCAAAGCGAGGTTCGCTTTTGAAGGACTAACCGAGTGATAAAATAACAAGACGATGGCCGGATCCAACATTCAACTACCTAAATTTGAAGGAGACTTCGCCATATGAAAAAAAGAAGATGGAAATATTTTTTAGGACTGATTTTGAGATATTACTAATAATAATATATGGTTTTGAAGTGCCCATAGACGAGAACAACAAGGTAAAAAAACACATCTTTGGAGCAAGAAGCAACGGTCAGATTTTATAGCCAACACCAAGACAGAGTTCCACCTGCTGACGGTTCTACCTCCTCAAGAAGTCAACCGGATTGGTAGCTATCACTCCGTAAAAGAGCTTTGGAAGAAGTTCCTAGAACTTCATGAGGGCACATCAGAAGCCAAGTCAGCAAGAAAAGATCTTCTCCAGAACCAACTAACAAATCTTCGAATGAAGGAAGGAGAGACGGTGGCCGAGCTTCTTACGAAGATCAAAGAATTGCTCTCCGGACTCACCCACCTTGACAAATCGGTATCAAATCGCGATTCAATCCGGTATACCCTCAATACCATCCCAAGAACCTAAGAGTAGAGTTCAATAGTAGATTTCTACTATATCTCAAAGGACTTGGAGGTAAGTACACTTGACGAGATGTTTTTCATTTTCAAATTATACGAATCTCGATATGCTGGATCGAGAAAGGAAAAGATGAACAACATTACCCTGAATGCGAAAGAACTGATCTAGATTTGAAATCTTTAGCGGACGACGAAGAAACGACTTTTGTGGTAAAAAAACTAATTAAGTTATTTAAGTCTAATAAGTTCTCTAAGATGCAGGGAAAGAAATGGTCTTTAAGAAAGAGACAAGTCAGATGCTACCACTGTGATGAGGAGGTTCACATAAAGGAACAATGTGCAAAGATGAACAAGAAGAAGAAAGAGAACAAGTCCAGGCACAAAAATATAAAAGTAACATAGGATGACTCTTCTTCTGATGAATCTGAAATTGAAGCCTACGCCGGACTTGCGGATATGGCAAGTTATCAAGAAGAGGATGACGAAGCAAGATCCTTCGACATGAGCATCTATGAAGGGGAGACTCAACAGAAGAAAGCAGCAGTGAAAGAGAAGCGTCTAGTTTTAGATACGAGGAAATGGTCAATGAGGTATGCAAACTTCTTCCCGATATGTTGTATTCTGATATTAGATCCGTGCTTAAATCCTTGTGTAAATTAAAGACTAAGAATATATATTTGAAGAAAAAATTATCTCATTCATGCCCTTTAGATATATATGATTCTTTAAAGCATGAACATGAAAAATTAAATGAACAAGTAGCAAAATTAGAAGGTGGTTATGCACGTGGGTGTTCAAATTTCTCTTCAAAAAAGAACTATTTGAAGGTATTAACTGGTATGTTAGGAACCATAAGGGATGTATTACAAAAGTGTTCAAGAATTATATTCCTCCAAAATTCTTAATTAATCTCATAGGTAGAAACTTGTATTGAGTGCCTAATCAATCTTGAATTGATTTTGTTTTATAAATGCCTTTTTTACATGATTTTCCGATTTTACATTTTTTTTCATTTTGTGATTAAATAAATTGTTTTCAAATAAAAAAAATTAATCTGATAATTCTTGTACTGTTAAAGTTATTAAATTGGCATGTTATCAAAAATTTTGAAAAATTTATGATAGTCTAATATTTTTTTAAAAATTTTTATATGAAAAGAGTATTTTTAAATTGAAAAATACTTAAAATCTATTTTTTTCTTGATATTATTTGCTTTATACCATGTTTTTGATTTAATTTAAGGGAGAGAATAATGAAGTATAAGTTAAAGGAGAGGTTAAGTTGGATTTTATTGCATATTTTTTTTTGTACTGTCAATTATTCTTATAAACAAATTAGTATTTTCTTGTTTGATTAACCATAACTTAACTTAGGTTGATACACATCAAAAAGGGAAAGATTATAAGTTCCCTGGATTGGTTTTGATGTGATCAACCAAGTCAAGTTAGGTCCTAGTCTGTTTTGATCCCTGTGTCTAAGTGTGCAGGAGCTTAGGAGCGCATGAAGTCCAACGAAAGACACAACAAACGAGAAGGCTAACATGGAGAAGGGACCGGACAGGTTGGGTGCATCCGAGGGACGCGAAGACTGTGGAAGAGTACACCGGTGAAGCGAGAAGGGCGTGTGCGGTGTCTGAGGGACAAGAAGCCGGAGAGGAAGCTCATTCGAGGCAAAAAGTCAGAGTCAGGTTGGGGTGAGCCTAACTCTGGTTAGCCAGAAATCACTCAAGCAAAAGAAGAACAAAAAAAATTCAAAGTCAACACGGATGTTGACTTTGACCAGTTGGAGGTGCCTCAGTTACTGAATGAGGCGCCTCAATTTGAACCCAAGATGCCTCATATCAAAATTGAGGTGCCTCGAGTAGAAACTGAGGCGTCTCGAGTCAAATTTTATCAGCAACTTACCGTTGCTTAATGGGTAAAAGTCTATCCAATCTGAGGTGCCTCAAGTCAATGGTAAACTTGGTTTTTGGGCTGTAAATAGCCCCAGAAGCTAGATTTTCAATTCAACTCTTGTACTACATTTTCCTAGCTTTTTCCTGTGTTGTTCAAAGTTTGTAAGAGGCTGCTCTGCCGACAAACAAACAAAGGAGATTTTGATAGTGGAGCTTTCAACTGCCTTGGATTAGCAACCATCCTAGTTGCAACCAAGTAATCCTCTTGTCTTTTATTAGTCAATTTTAATTGTTTATGATTTTATTTATTGTAACTGCATAAACTAATTTGTCATCTTTATAAGAACTTACAAAGAATAGAATTCTGACTCATATGGAAATTGACCCCCCTCTTACTGACCTGCAATGGCCTTACACTTACCTCAAGGTCTTTAGAGATGTAGAAGGAGTCGATGATTCAACTCCAGTCTGGGGGCCTCGGGAAGGCATTAAGACCATATCTTAACGAGTCACGATTAGTTACCTTTTCTCCGAGGTTGGTAAGTCTAGTAATTCGTTCTTTGACTTTTGCATGATTCCTGAGGAGATCTCTCTTTGCTAGCTTTGCTTCTGAGGTGCCTTCGTGAAGTTCTATGAACTTTTCCCAAGGTTCCTTAGCCGAATTGTAGACGTCGATCCGATTTACTTCTTGTGGCGACAACACGTTAAGCATATAGAACTCTGCTTTGTCGTTGGCCACGAAATCAGATTGCTCCTTCTTGGTCTATAATTGTTCTTCCTTTTCTTCCTCATTTTGATCTTTAGGCACTTCAAAATCGTACTTAATCATTAGAAAAATATCTAAATCAATCTTAAAATATACCTCCATCTTGCGCTTCAAAGCGCGAAGTCTTCCTTGAATTTTGACAGGTAGATGCTTGATCCGACTATTTTTTTGTTGCTTCAGTTGACAGTTAGTCCTTCTAAATCGACCTTGTTCTGATACCAATTGTAGGATTGTGTCAGGCCGACTAGAGGGGGAAAAATAGCCTTGAAAAATAAAATCTAATTCTCTTACTTTCGCTACTAGCAATGACACATTTATTAATTAAGAAGAATAATCATAAAGAAAAAAAGAGGCCTAAGAATTTATTTGGTTTGCAACTTGAGTGGTTGCTAATCCATGACAATGAAAGCTCTATTAGAAGATTCCTTTGAACAAGGCGGAGTAGCCTCTTGCAAGCTTGATCCATTTTGCAACGGTTGAGTTGTTAATAAGGCAGCCCTCCAGGGTGCCCGAGAAAACCCCAGGCGCCTAGAGTTTGAGCGCCCGAGATAGTCTCGGGGACCTGGAGTCCAGGCGCCCGGGACAATCCCGAGCGCTTGGTTCTTGGTCAACAGGTTGATCAGTTCTCTGGCACTTTGGGTGATTTTCGGACCGTTCAGAATTGAGCTTACCCAAACCCAACTTCGATCTCCTCCTTGAACGGTTCAGAATTGATTTCACCCGAACTTAACTTCGACCTTCTCCTTCAACGGTCTTCCTCCTCGGCTTCTCGTCCCTCAGACGTCACGCATGCCCTTATCATCCACCAATGTACTCTTCCGTAGTCTTCTCTTCCCTTGGATGTACCGAGTCTGTCGATTCCCTTCCTATGCACTCCTTCTTTTGCTGTATGTTCCGCTCGACTTCTTGTGCTTCTAAGTTTCTACATACTTAGACACAATGCATCAAACCTTAATAAAACCTAACTTGACTCGGTTGACCACATCAAAATTATCCTAGGATACTTACAGATGTAGCATCGGTCAATCGATTAGGTCAATCGATGGGCCAATCGATTGGATTGTTTTTTTTTTTTGGCAAAGAATAGCAAGTTTTGGAATTGATTGGGACACTACTAATCGATTGAGATGACTCATAAATTGATTGGTAGGGCGAAAAGAGTTGTTCTGTAAGTGTGAATGGTCGGATATGATATGACAATCAATTAGGATTAAGATTAATTGGTTAGGATATATTTTCTAACCCAAACTAATCCTAGAAAAGGATGTTTCACGAAGAGTTGAATAACACAGTTCTTGAGGGTTTAAAGGTGTTACTATATTTCCAAATCAACAAAAGATAATTCCAAGCAATAAAAAATTGTTCAAAGTAAAATTCATATAAAATTATTTGTATTTGCTTTTGTTTCTTTATTTATTTCTTGTGTTCAAGAGTACGTATGGTTTTTTCGCCTCCGAAAATTTTCGAGAAAGTGATTTTCAAAATAGATCTATCATAACGGGTACATATTCTTGAATTAGTCGCTTTAAAGAAATACATCCAAATATAATATATCTTGAGTGAGTTTGAGTCATTATAGCTGCGACTTCAACAATGATGACAAATTCCCAAAAAATAAATTAAGAGGCGTTTGATTTACTTTATTTTTATTTTTATTTTCCAGAAAATTATTTTCTCATTTTTTTAAAAAATAATTTTATTTTATTCTTTAATTTTTCAGAAAACGCTATAACGTTTTTTGAAAAAATAAACTGAAAAATATAAATCAAATACATTTTTCAAAAAAATTATATTTTTTTAAAAAATAAAAATAAAAAATAAACGTATCAAACGCAATATAAACTATTCACTTTCTTTCTCTCTCTCATACCAATCCTCACGTGTTAACATTAAAGGTCGACCTATTAGTAATCCTACGATTATCGAGTCTAGTTGAGACTCGCAAAAGTATCTATACATATTAACGCTCTTAAATTAATTTAAATAAATCGAGATTTACTATACTCAAAGTCCATAATCAGAATACAAAAGCAAAAGCAAAGGCTATACTCGTTTGTTTGTTTGTTTGTTTTTTTAATTCAGGGCATAATTTAATAATTTGTAAAGTTTGGAGCAGAATCTTATTTTTGAAATTGTTTTATTTTTCGTAAATCGACGGCTTTATTCGGTTTGTTCAGTTTGTCGAAGCTGTGCTGGTCTCCAAGTTCGCCTATGCCCTTATGCCGCCGTCTCTTTCGAACCTTCAAGAGGCGGCTCGCCGGCGGCCGCTCCCTCTCCTCCCCAAAGACCTTTAAGTCCTACGCCGAGACCTTCGCTTCCGTCCTCCGCCAATGCGCTCTCGACAGCCGCCTCGCCGCCCTCGGGCTGGCCCTCCACGGCCATGCGCTCCGCGCCGGCATCTCCGCCGACCCCTCCGTATCCTCGAAGATCCTAGCTTTGTATTCCCTCTCCGGCCTCCCGTACGACCGAGACGTCCTCCTCGCCGAGTCCCGACGCACTCCCGGCCTCTTCTCCTTCAATCTCGCAATCGCCGAGAGTGTCCGCTCGGGCGACCTCGTCTCGGCGCGCCAGGTGTTCGAAGGAATGACGGAGCGGAACGCCATCACGTGGACGCTCATGGTCGACGGCCATATGAAGCGCGGCGACGTCGCCGACGCCGTTGCCTACTTTGAGAGCAGCCCCTGCAAAACCGTCGTCTCCTTTACGGCCTTCATTAGCGGGTTCGTCCTCAATGGGCTTCACTACGATGCCCTGACGAACTTTCTCCGCATGTTTGCGTCCGGCCTCATGCCAAACGAGGTGACTTTTACTTGTATCCTCAAAGCTTGCGTGCTTGCAGGCGAGTTCGATCTGGCGAAGTGCATCGTTACTCTAATTGTGAAGACAAACTTCGATAGGCATCTCTCCGTGCGCAACTCCTTGATCAGTTTTTACCTCAGAGTGGGTGAATTGGAGAAGGCGAGGGCCGTGTTCAACGAGACGGAGGAAAGAGATGTTGTGTCATGGACGATCCTCCTTGATGTGTATGCGGAGATGGGAGACTTGAAGCAAGCGCGTCAGCTGTTCGATGAAATGCCAGAGAGAAATGAGGTCTCTTGGAGCACCATGATTGCAAGGTATGGTCAGAGTGGTGAGGCTATGGAAGCTATGAATCTTTTCTGCCTCATGCTTCGCGATGGGTGTGAGCCTAATGGCTCCTGTCTTGCTAGTGCAATCAGCAGCTCGGCTGCCTGCGGGAATTCTCTCTTCGGGAGCTCAATACATTGCTACACATTGAAGGTTGGTTTTGAGAGCTATATTTTCGTTTCTAGTTCTCTGATCGATATGTATTGCAAGTCTAAAACCCCAAATGACGGGCGCCGTGTTTTCGACTTGATACTCGAGAAGAACACAGTATGCTGGAACTCTATGATAGCAGGTTATAACTGTAATGATCTGATAGAGGAAGCTGAAGAACTTTTCAAAGTGATGCCCGAAAGGAATGTTGCATCTTGGAACGCATTGATCTCTGGTTATGCAGAAAATGGGCATTTCGCGAAGGCACTAGAGATGTTCGATAAAATGCTAGTCTCAGAACAAATGCCAAACCAGATGACTTTTTCCAGTGTGCTACTTGCTAGTGCAAATCTTTGTTCAATTGACAAAGGAAAGAACCTTCATGGTAGGATTGTGAAACTTGGCATTCAAAATGAGGTTTTCCTTGGAACGGCACTCGTCAATATGTATGCAAAATCTGGAGACATTGAGAATGCCGCAAGAATGTTTTCCGAGATGCCTGAAAAAAACCTAGTTTGTTGGTCTGCAATGATCCAAGGACTCGCAGATAATGGCTATGCAGATGAGTCCATAACCACATTCGATGAAATGATAAGAGCCGGGGTAACTCCGAACGATGCTCCATTCTTGGCTGTTCTGTTTGCTTGCTCGCATCGTGGTCTAGTTGATAGAGGGTTACGGTACTTCAACTCGATGGAAAAGGTTTACGGCATCGCACCCAAGGCGAAACACTACACCTGCATCATCGATTTGTTAGCTCGAGCCGGTCATCTCCCGGAAGCAGAGGGGCTGATTGGCGCAATGCCTATCAAACCAGAAGCTAATGCATTGCTAGCTCTGTTGAGTGCTGCTTCTTCTTTAAGGGATGAGGATATGAGCCAGAGAATAGCAAACAGATTGTGGGAATTAGAAAAGCATAATTCAGCCGGGCATGTCTTGCTATCGAATACATATGCTTCTTGTGGCAGATGGAGAGATGTCGCAAAGGTGAGAAGTGAAATGAAACGCTTAGGAATGAAGAAGAATGTAGGGTGCAGCTCGATTCAGACAAGAAATCAACTTCATACTTTCTTCAGTTGGGGAGTGAAGCACCCAGACTCATTGAAGGTTTATGAAATGTTGGATCTTGTGATGTCAGAAATGATAGGTTATAAATTTCCTCTTACCTCTGCATTACTCTGACATTGTGAAGAAAGTGAGTAGAAAGTTTCATAATCTGAAGGAGCACATGATCTATCAGGCATTTTGAGCAATACTATCAGTAACTGGGACTCATGATGGGTCAGGTCAGTCATACTGTTTTGAAATTCAATCAGTTAATTCATTCCGTGTGTTAAGTTTATATTTTGCCCTTCTGTTAAAGGAATATAGAATGAATTGGAATTATGCCACTGATTATTCATGATCAGATTCTTATACTTCAATGATCCGATAAATTACTGGAAAGTTTAGATTTTTTTTTTGTATGAGTTAATCGCCTCATTACAAGTACAGTAAAGATGGAGATGCCAAAAAATTTCTTCTAACAAAAGAGATTTTGGTGACTAAAAACTAATATTAATTAAAACATCAAAAGTAAAAGTGACCCAAAATGTAGATTAATCTTCGATACTTAGGAAGAAAGGCTTCTCAGTGGTGGGCCATTCCATACAAGATGAGTTGCAAATTAACCCATCAAATATATACATAGAAAAAGGTCCAATCTAAATTGATGATTCTGTAGAGCCTGCAAAGGTGGAGCCACATCTTAGATTACTCGCGTTTTAGCCCGGGCCTGATGGCGTTGAGAAGGAGCTGTAGCTCGGATTTGAGACCGGAGAAAGTGAAAACGTGAGAGAAAGAAGAAAGAAACCCAGAGTGATGCCGTTGACAATCGTGGCTCACAACTCAGGTAGATCAACCATTTTAACTCCACCACCGAGAGCCTACTTCACACAGTGAAACTGTACATGTGGAGACCAATATATATAAGGTTATTATTCTATTTATCTTATGATTCTCATATTGTATACCCAATACATTTTTCTATTATGACCTTTTAGAATTTAGGATTTGGAGTTTAGATTATAATATTTAAGTTAAAAAAAATTTTAAAAAAATTACACAAGGCGAACATAAGGAACAAATTTGGATTATAATATTTAAGTTATAAAATTTTTGATTAATTTAATGAACAAATTAATCAATTTTTTTTATCATTTGTTTAATTTTAAAATTTGATCGATTTAATTTATCAAAAAAAATTATTAGATTTTGAAATAATTGATCAACCTAAGGACATGAAACTTAAATTAAATGGAGTTATTTGTTTGGTTTTTTATAGAAGAATGTCAAATTATCATTAATAATACATAATTTGATTCTCAAATATGACGTATTAGTTAAAAAAAAATTCAATAAGATGTGTAATTATAAGATTCTGGACTATCAGCTTTCTGATTTATCTTAACAATTAATAAAAAAATATAAGATTAAATCAATCGTTTCAAATTCAAAATCAAATTCGATGTTTTAAAATGGAGTTTAGAGTGGTGACTTTCCAAATCACATGGCTCGGATGATATGCAATTTGGCTTATAAAATACGTCAGTGAAATGGGATCCAGAGGAGTTAGTGGGTGGTGCGGGCACTTATTACAAGGAGAAGGGATGAAGTGAAATGGACAGCACAATGTGAGGTCAAGATCGAGTTGCAGGAACTACACGAGGTCAGCAATGGCCAAAAGTACACGTCAAACTTTTTGAAGCAAAAATAATCTCTCTGAAATAAATTCCTCCCTCTCTGTTTTTTTGTCTGTTTGTTTGTTCTATAAGATAAAGTGATTAAGATGACTCTTAACACTTTATGATGCTTTATTCTTTCTTAGTTTTCCAGAAATATCCATTAGAGTTCATACCATATGAGTTGTCTGATTCCCTGGTCTGAGATTCATAGAGTGCATTCCTCCTAAACGCCTCAACTATTCCTCTCAGTTTGTCATCCATTTGGTGTGATCTAATCATTAGCTTAGGAAGTTTAATACAGCATATTATTTTGTTGTATTGCATTTCTAGTAGAAGTGAATATCTTTACTGCAATCTGGTCACATCACAGGAGATCAACTTGCATTTTGCTTCCAGACTACAAATAGACAAAGTTTGGACTGGAATATGAAGTCAGAAAGTGCAGCTACAGCTTGATGCAAACTCAGCTATACATCTATATGCATCATGCATGCACTTTACATACATGTGAATATAGGATCAAAATTAAAAGGGTGTTTTTTATTGGAATACTCAAAGGTCAAAATAATCTTTATTTTTTGATGTTGTAGTAGCTATAGATTCTATATGAACATTTCAATTTTGGTTAGCATTAATAAACTATATTATAGCATCAACACTTTAACTCTTATTAATATAATAGCATTGTGTTGCATCATCTATCTCTAAGTATCTCATAGTTATTATAATTGCACAGCAGTTAAGATTTTATATGAAAAAGGAATGTGCTCTTTTGATTTTTTGTCCTTAAAAATATGCACAAGGAACAAGAATTTGAACGGGTTTTGATCGACTTGACAGGTACTATATGACTCACAGTTCAGTCCTCTGAGGTGACTTGCTGATGGCCCTCCACTAAGTATCAGAAATCCAAGTCAGCGGAGAAGACAGAAGATGGGGCTGTGAGTGCTGCTGCCTCTGAGTGGAATAGGCCAGTGCAAGGCTAGATGTGTTGAGTCAACCATGGAGCTTTGCTCATAGTTTCAGTTCTTTTGTCTAAACATGTGATTCATGATCCCATTGATGACACAAAAGCAAGTAAGCAGAGGTTGCTTTCAAACAAGTATGCCCAGCACTTTACCAGTTGTGTTTAAAATGCAGTGTACAATGGCACTTTTCAGTGAACTTATCTCACACTAACTGGATAAGTGAACCACTTTACCTAATTGGATTAAAGATTAAGTCATGCTACTTTTTGGGTGGATAATGGCCAGTTGCATCTCACTTGAGATGTCATTCAATTCTGTAATGTGAGATATTGAGTCTACAACATACCTTGGAACAAAGACGACCAGTCTCGGGATCACTTCTACTTTATTTATTAAAGATGTTTTCCATCAAATTGTTTTGATTCTCGCAATCTCATGATATAGTTCTACTTCTTATCAAATATGTTTGTTTTTTTTTTCATAACATTGTTACTTTTTATATATGATCCAGTTGAGAGATCAGGGGATGGGTTGGTTTCTTAAAGTATCCACGGCCGAAAAAAAAATTGGATCAGACGAACTTAAAATGACCGGTCCGGTCCCATGAAAATTTTCTACCAATCATCAGAGTAAAATCAAGAAGCATTTGCGATGGACACTTTAAAAGTCCGACGTCTCAGACTTCGCGCACCATTTAGAAGAACAATTCCTGTAAAATACGTCGTAGTTAAAAATCGAAACACAAATACCTAGGATAGCGACTAGTTACCCTACCGCTGCATCATAACCCCGGAGGTGAAGTATCCACGGCCGAGCTCTTTTGGTAGGGCGAATGCACTCTATAATAATCTACGATTATCAGTGATGGGGCATCCATTTAGGGCCCATAAAGAAAAAGAAGAGTGGGCTCAGAAGTTAGAATCAGAGAGTGCTTGAGAATTGGAGTCAAGCACGAGAGGTACTCGGGAATCGGAGTTTGGAGCCAGAGTTATCTAACTATTTAAATCAATCAGGCAAAAACATTTAAATCACCTTAATCTCACTATTTTAGAGTTATCTATCTTCGTATTTTCAACATAAAATCTATCAATATAACTACAGATCTCATAAATCTTGATAAAATCTGAATACAAACAATGATTAATATTCCTTGTATATGGAATTGGAGGTTAAAATAATGGATGCAGAAAAGCACAATGTACACAGTAGGCTAGCACTATTCTTGATTATATCCGACAAATCACCTTAATCCAGTGAAATATTGCTAGTCATAGAGAAGGTGATCATCTCCTGCACATTAGACTAAAATTTGGATTAAAAGAACGGAAAATTGAACAGGAAGATAAAGCACTCAGTTGCCAGTGGACACATGAACATAACAAATCTAACTGGAAACAGAATGGGCACCTGGGGCGGACAGGGTTGGGGATGAAGTGATGAAATTGTAATCACCTTGGCCCTGATAATTCCACTGCACGAAGATTGTCTGTGGAATCGATTACCCATTCAGAGTTGCGGTGAGGTGCCATCTCAAACTCATGGCGCACCACTTCCACTTTCAGCCACTCCTCCCATCGCTCTGCGAGACCATCACCTTCCAGCATTCTCGTGACTTCTGACATTTTGGGACGATCGGTCGGGGAACTTTGTGTGCAGAGCAAGGCAACTTGGATAAGTGATTCCACCTCCGCCTCTATATAGTTGCTGAGCAAGTCTGGATCTATTAACATTTCAAGCTTTTTCTCACTCAGAAGTCCTTTCACCTGGAAGCAAAATTGAACTCTATTTAAAATTGGGTCCAAGCAAATTCGTTAGCGTGCTCGAAGAAATTTGTTTGTCTTTACCCAGTCGAGCAACATGACATCCTCATCATTTGCGAGCCGAGCAAGATCAAAAGCCCTTTGCCCAGTAAGGAGCTCCAGAAGCATGATTCCGTACCCAAAGACATCAGTTTTCTCTGAAGACTTCCCTGTCGATAAGTACTCTGGAGCAATGTGACCAATTGTTCCACGAACAGCGGTTGTAACATGCGTATCCTTATAGTCCATGAGTTTAGCCAAGCCAAAATCACCCACAATGGCCTCAAATTCTTCATCTAATAGTATATTAGCTGCTTTGACGTCCCGATGAATGATCTTCGGATCGCAATGATCATGCAGGTATGACAAGCCCCTTGCAGCCCCCACTGCAATTCGCCTTCGGGTAAGCCAATCAAGTGGAGGTTGAGATGGAGGTCGCTCTACACAAAAAAGTCAATAATATAGACAGAAACTTCAATCAAGATATTTCTTTCCTATCTTGCTTGGAAATGTAGACACATAGTGTATGGTGTGGAGGACGAAAGACTACCTCTCAAGCAAGATGCCACACTTCCGTTAGCCATGAATGGATAGACAAGCAAACGTTCAGTCGGTGTCATGCAAAAACCGCGAAGGCGGAGCAGATTTCTGTGAACTGCCATGCTGATCATCTCAACTTCTGTCTGAAATTGAAGCTCACCACCTGGTGTGCGCTCTTCTTTTAACCTTTTTACTGCTACTAACGAGCCATCTGCAAGCCGTCCCTTGTAGACCTTCCCAAACCCACCTCTACCAAGAATATTTTTGTTGCTGAATCCATCAGTCGCAACTTGAAGTTCACGCAAAGAAAATCGTTTAAGTTGGCCAAGATGAACTTCTGGATCTTCTTCAGCTGTGCAGTACAATTTAAAATATAAAATAATGTTCCTATTATAGCGTATGAATCGACGATCTAGTAAACTGACCAGGTACATCAAAGAAATGTTCCTGCGGTTTGCGGCGCCGCCACCATGCAAATCCAATTGCAGGTGCAGCAAACAACAAAGCAGCACCTGCGGCTACTCCCCCAGCAATTGCTCCAGTGATGGGCACACCATTTCCTAGTTGAAGATAATAAACATGCATTACTATCACAGTTCATTATTTAGTTTCTCATTCGTAGATTAAATTATTGGTGCCATCTTTTTTAGGTCGAGGTTGACCAGCTTGACTAAGCTTGAGTTTTGATGTTTGACAATGATGTTTGGACGATGTGTGAGACAAGTCAAGTAGGTTAAGTTTGACCGGAGATTTGACAAGGGAAGCCCTAGTGGGACTAGGCAAACCTAATTGGGAACTAGGTGAAGTTCAAGTGGATATAGGAGGATCGCACGTTCATAAGGTGGAAATCTATTGAGAGACTAGACCCAATTGCGATTAGGCAAAATGAAGTCCTAGTGGGACTAGGCAGACCTAGTTAGGAATTAGGTGAAGTCCAAGTGGATCTAGGAGGATCGCACGTTAGGAAGGTGGAAGTCCACCAAAGTCCAAGTGAGACTAGGCAGACCTAGTTGGGAACCAGAGGAAGTCCAAGGAGGGTTAGCTGGGAGCTAAAAACTTGGCGTAAGAGAAGTCCTAGTTGGGAACTGGGCAAAGGAAAGCCCAAATTGGTCAAAGGTTGACTAGACACTTGGCAAGGGAACCCTAGACTTGGATTAGACAAATTAGAGTGTCAATCGATCAGGTGATCGATTGGAAGCTATTTCTCGCGAAACAGTAAGACCCTTAATCGATTAGACAATCAATTAAGGTGCAGGCCAATCAATCAGTCGATCGATTGGTGGCTGTGTTGTTGCGAGAATAAATTTAGCCTTAATCGATTAGGTGATCGATTAGGCACTTCTATCACGAAAACAGAAGCAGCCCTAATCGATCAGGTGATCGATTAGGGATGCCTTAATCGATTGGGATTGGCAAATCAATTAAGGCTATTTTTGCGAAGAGCACAATAAGGTGCTGACTCGATTAGTTAATCGATTAAACTTAGAAAAGGAGCTTTTGAACGGCTAGATCTAACATGGCAATCGATTAGGAATCCTAGGTCGGCGTGATATAAAGGGTTTTTCACGCAGATTGAAAGGAGTTTTTCTTTTCCTCCGTCACCCATTCTTGTGCGCTCTTAGGGATAAATGTTGTTGTATTTCCAAGCATCAAGGGATGATTTCAAGCTAGAAGAAAGCAAGAAAAGCAAGAAGCTATTATTGTAAATCTTGTAAGGTTTAATCTTGTATTTGCTTGTTCTTGTTGTATTTCTTTGTGTAAGCTTGCACGAGGCTTCTCCGCCTCCACGAAAGAGACATTTATAGTATTTGTCCAAACCAAAAAGGCGAAACGCTCGCCCCCAGCGCCCCCGCCAGGCCGCCCCAGGACCAACACGGAGGAGGTAAATCACGGTTATCACTGGTGTGGTGAGGCGCTGGGGTCGAGGGTGAAGAGAGCGGATCCTAGAGTTTTACCATTTGCTCAAGTCTTCTACCGCCACAAATCTAAATCGAACAAAGATCGAAGTTAAACTCTCTCTCTCTCTCTCTCTCTCTCTCTCTCTCTCTACGTGTCCTAACACACCATTGCTCTAGGCTCTAGTGATGGACATCATTTCCTAGTTGAAGATAACAAACATGCATTACTATCGCAGTTCATTATTTAGTTTCTCATTCATAGACTAAATGAGGTAAAGGGCTATAAACATATCAAATGATAAATACCTGATCTGTTACGAGATCACTTATGTTTGTTTGAAAAATTAAGTGAACAAACCTGACCATTTTTTAGATTTTAACAACATAGGATATGAAGAAGAACATAAATATGATCAAATTCTGTTGTTTTTGTTTATAAGCAAAGCTCATGAATAGTTTATCAACAAAGCTCTTTAAAAGAAAATTCACAAATAAGGCTCATGGTTCATCCTTCATGAACTATCTATGCATCATGTTTTTGAATAAGTTTATTAATAGGCACAAAAAGAAAATCATGACCGTGTTTTTGGCACGAGAATAAGCTTCCTACATATCACCTTGTGATCTTATTGGTGTAGGAGGATTGTACGGAGGTGGTGGAGAAAATGGAGGAGAGCCCCGACATGGTCTCGAGGTGCCAGGTCCACATAA
Organism: Boesenbergia rotunda; assembly: GCA_024364735.1. NCBI lineage: Eukaryota > Viridiplantae > Streptophyta > Magnoliopsida > Zingiberales > Zingiberaceae > Boesenbergia > Boesenbergia rotunda. The sequence continues at coordinate 48,917 of JAGFNQ010000858.1, forward strand.
TTGAGGATTGTTGGCAAAACTGCAATTATGTACATATTGAGAATCCTAGCATCATTATGTCAATAGCTTTCACTATTCTCCAGAATATCAAAGGGCAAAATACCTTATTGGAGTGAATAGTGAAAAGGAACCAGTTGAAGGAACTTCTCCAGATAGATTGTTGTTTGATAGATCCCTGGAAGTTTGTGTCAGTTATGACTTATGAACACCATAATAAAAAAATAAAAAATAAACCTAAAATGAAACAGAATATAGAAGTGCTTGAACACTCACAGAACTTGGAGTGAATTGATCTGTGTCAAAGATTCTGGAATTTGACCTGACAAGCTATTGTTATTGAGTCGGCTGCCCTTCCACATATATTCCAACAGATGAGAGATTAGGAAACTGTATCATTGCTTCAAAAATAATGTTTAAATCAGAATATACTATTGAGTAAACACCGAAAAATGGCAAGTTTATTCTATCATCATATTTTGTGAGGCTACCAAGTACATTTTTCAGCAGGTGATCTTTAGTCTGAACTCTGAAGCTAAAAAAATATTTTATCCTTCTTATATTTTTTTTTTCTTGGAGTCTTTCTTCTTGCTTCAAAATGGATTGATTTAAACCAAAGATATTATATTTTCCTCAGCAAATGCATGGCATGACTCCAACTACCAGCAAGTATGCTCAATGCCCATAAGAACATAGAAATAAAGAGCAAATCTTGATGGTGAATTTGCTGACTGCTTGCTTTGGTTGAAATTCAAGGGTCTGTGTGTCAATTCAAGGTCAGCATAGAATATATAGATCGTAGTCAATGCTTCAAGAAATATTAACTACTTAAAAGGTGAATACAGCAACAGAAAACCATATGTAAGTTAGTTATTACTTTGCATTATCCCACATCTTCGTGCATTGCTAGTTTCAATGGTCATCAACTTCTAAACAACAGGCAACTAACAAAATGGTTCTTATAATTATATATGCCAAGAAATAAGGATTACGTAAGAAAAAGAAGAGTGAAGAAGTGCAAATTAATTAGCCAAAGGATGAGTATTCGTACAGAAAACGGAGCCGCACAAGATTCCCCAATGTATCAGGTATGCCACCAGTGAGATCGTTCAGATATAAGTCTAAGCTCACAAGGTTTCTTAGATTCCCCAGTTCAACCGGAATTGTCCCACTAATGTTATTACTGTAGATTTCCCTGCCATGAATGTTTTCATAAATAACAATTAGCAAGAAAGTACTAAGTAAAAGCCATTCAGGTGAACAGAAGTACTCTATGAAAGAATAATTGGAATATCAATAGAGTATCAAGAACAAGTTTATACTAGGATGGTGAAAAAGTCAAAATCATTAACCCAAGGATTAAATACTGCTTCACATCACCCTAAACAGGTGATATGGAGATGTTCAAATTGATGGCTGCCTTCAAGACAACTTGAAAACAATGGCACCAAGCAAGTGATGTCTTTAAACATCTTTTCTTTGGAACCTGAATGAAGTTTTGTATTCACATTTTTTAACTTGCTGAAAATGATTTTATTATGACACCAAATAGGTTCTCACTGTTCTGAATTTTCTTATTAAAAACTCTATTAAATCCTCAATTTCATTTTATAGTTTTCGGAATATTATTGTAGACCAAAAGTTTCCTTAAATTTTCATTATAATTTTGATTAAAAATAAATATCCAAGAGAACAATATACATACATATTTTCTTAATAGTGGCATGAAGTCACCATGCACGAAAGAACATGAAGATAGCTTGCAGAAATTATAACGAACTTACAAGTACTGCAGATTTCTTAACTGGCCAAGTTCAGGGACTAATTGGCCAGATAATGCTGCATTGCCTAGATCACTGAAAGAAATTAAACAAAGAATATCCATAAGATATATGTACAAACAATATAATATTATGATAAATGAAGACAAAGCTTGATCTACAATGATATATATCTAGTATCTGTTTGCTTACACTCTTATGACACTATTTTCATTGCTGCATGTAACATGGAACCATGTACATGGGTTGACAAGAGTTGGATCCCAACTTTGCAAGACATTGTTTGGATCGACAAGATTGGTCCTTAAACTATGCAGTGCATCACCTGTTGAAGAGGAACACCGAACCTTAGAAATGCGTTAAACTTCCCATAGAACTGCATAAAGAAGCCTAGTGATACAAAGATGCATTGTCTGATTTCAGGGTCAGTGAAAAAAAAAAGAATAAATGCGCCAAAGAGTGATAAATTGCAGAAATTTAAAATAAGATAGCATGTAGCCTTGCTAAAGAATTACACATAATGCAAATTTTATCAAGTTACCACTAACAAGTTCAAAACACTTCCTGTTCTGACATGCACATGACTATGCTTTACAATAAATACTGAAAAGCATCACCATCCAAGGATTATTCATCAATATGAGATCAACTGTCAATTATACTGAGAACACAGGAACGATACTAAGTAGCATGATACTAATGAGTGGGTTGTAAAATTAGCATGATACCAACAATCAACACCTATGAAATCCATATCTTAAGTAGCCTAAGCTAGGGTACTCCAATTTGAATTTGTATTTGCTTATCTCTAGATGCATTTCCACCTATATTTCAGTTTTTATTTAGCTTGAATGTATCATTATAAAAGAATTGTTTCAAGTTTGAGTTTTATTAGTATTTTGTTAAAAAGGGAAACATCGTGCATGAAGCTCCTGCTATGCGGGTCCCAGGAAAGGGTCTATTGTACGCAACCTTACCCTACTTTGTAAGAGGTTGTTTTCAAGACTCGAACTCGTGACCTTTTGGGTCACAAGGAGGCAATTTTACCATTGCGCCAAGGCTCCCCTTCTTTTATTAGTATTTTGTTAATAGTAAAAAAAAATTTAAATTGTTAAGACTCCTTTTACAGACTTCTTAGACTAATGATACAAATCTTTGAAGGTTTACGTTCAGGTTCACCACCAATACTGATTTTAGGTTCAACATATTGTTCTGCGACAGATTCACTTAGAAGAAGGGCATTGATAAAGATGCAGAACGGGTCAAGAGTTAAAAAGCCTTTTTATGAACGAAAGGATTCATCATGATTATGGATTCATAGAAGTCAAATCTTACGCTAAACCAATTTTAAAAAGTTGGATATGATTGGTGGTCTCATAATAACAAGAAAAAGAAGCTCTCTCCATAGCTATATTCCTTAAAAACTCGTCTTTTACATCACAAAGGCAAAAGCCTAGAATCTTAATTATTGAGTGTGTCGAAGAAGAAAACTAATCATCAGTAGAAAGAAAAAGTAAAGTGCCTTAAGTAATTCCAATCTGAACTGCTCGATCAAAGTATAAAAGCTTCTGTTGTACTCCGAAAAGGGTCAGCTACATCTACATCTACATCTAATTTAAACTAAAAAAGGAGACACATCCGACTCCTATAGCTGTGGAACAAAAGAAAAACCAACTAAATTTTCTATCGCCTTCATTTAAAAAGTTCTTACTACCAGCAAATCGTCCGAGTGGAGAAAAAACAGCATAATCCAAACAAGAATGATAGATCAGACCTTCAATGTTGGAGCAAACCAGAACCACGGGGCGGAATACCAGCAAAAGCCATAAAAACCAAGAGATCACGATCCTCCACTCTGGTCTCGACATCCCTGATCCCTCCACTAGCACCGGTTCTACTCGAGATCCATAGGAAGAACCCTATCCGGTTCAAATTTCGAGAGGAACTCAAATTTATCACGATTTAAGAAGGGAAAAAACACCTATCTGATCTCCAATCCACCGCACATCAATTGAAACATAGACCATAACGCGATCCGTCAGAGATCGACTCCAGTAGCAGTAGCAGCAGCAGCCAGTAGCACTTCTCTTCTCTCTCCCCTTTCCTAGATCATTTTTGTATATCCACGGATAGAATCCTTTCAATAAATGAACCCATCGTCCCTAGCTCATATACCCCAGAAATACTCGGCTCTCATTGGATAATGGTTTCCCATCCACGCGGACCCACTATTTTCCACCAGCAAATAGATAGGTGAACGCATGAGTAACAAACTAGCAGTGATAATGTAGTCATTTTCCTTTTTCCGCTTTAGAAGAGCAAGGCCACGGAGAACGTACCGTTGAACGGAGATTCAACAGCTGCACGCACAGGATACGGTACAGGAACTCTACCGAACAGGGCGAAGGTGCCATCAACCTTTTCCACTTTTGGATAGACGCTACGACGATAAAGCTGCACTGTGTTGTTTACGATACATCTGATACCTTGCTTAGGAGCACGTGTGGATTGGTCAAGCCCCGCTCCCCGTGAGGCCGCGACGGGATTTTTTTGTTCCGACAAGGACGTGCCTCTGAAATAATAACGAGTCATTACGAGGATGGGCGCGTGTCGGACGATGACTGGGTGAGATCTCCGCCAGCTTGGGAACGGACCGATATGGCAAAATAACGGGAAAATTCTCAAAAACGCCCGTCTAACTTTTGCAACTTGTTTCAAAGTAGTATTTTTTTGCAGAAAACAACTCGGTTTAAATTCCATTACGGCGACCACATTAAAAAATTGTAATGGATCATATGCATATATGATATGGTTGAATTTGAATGTTTTACCGACCTGATTGATATTCCATGTCGAGCGCCTTTCACATGCTCTTTTTCCAGAGTAATTTTCCTGCTCGAAGTATACATTTGTCTCAATGTATTGGAGTTAAGAAGTTGAAAGGGCAAATCTTCCTTTTCATGTTCTAGTCCTTTTATCTTCTTCCATTAATGAAGGTGGGAAAAGAGTCATCATCCCCTTAAAAAGACGTCAATTGAAAAAAAAATGATAAATTCATCATAAAGTTAAGAGAACGTAAAGCAAACAAGAGAGTTTTGGTTAATGGAACCTTGAAAAACTTTTCGATTTGTTTATGATTGTTTTTTGGATGATAAAGTCCTATTTTCTTCTCTAAGTACAGATCACTATAAATGTTTGGATTTACAGAATTTGTTTATATAGTTCATGCAGAGTTGTATGAGTTCTAAAAGTATGAAACTCTCTAAAACTTACTTCTAAGTCATTGTTTGAAGTCGAAGAAATCATTGACGAAGTTTACTCGCTCATTTTTTTACTGTCGCTGGGTTAGATTGCGAATATGCCACGATTAGCCGCTTGCCCGGATGAAACCTCGACTGTGTCGAGATCTACCATCATCGCCCGACAACATCACGATTGTGTCATAATCACCGTCGTCGAGTCCTAAATAGTGGTCACACCCATAGAGTTTGTCTCCATTTTCTAGCTGGATGGATGAATTAGAGGTTAGTCCTTGGACTTTGGCTAATAGGCGAAAAAGGAGGGCGATGGAGGTGATGGCTGCATGGAGATATAACGGCGTTGGTGATGACAAGAAGAATTGAAACAAAGAGATTTGGTTTTGTTAATAATAAAAGGGGGAGAATTATAGGAGAGAAAATTTTCTCAGGTGAGAAGAAAAAACAAGGTTTTTTTAAAGGAAAAGACATTTGTGGTACCAAATTTAATATTAAATTGGTAATACCAAACATTTAAAAATATTTTTTTAGTCTCAAAATTAACACTTTATTTTTATTTTGGTCTAGGGTTCACCTTCCCATTTGGGTTATAGTATTTAAGCTTTAAAAAAAAATAGGGCAATTTACCAAAAGGCATACCTGAGAATGGGAAATTAACAATTCGCGTACCATGGTTTCTATTTTACCAAAGGGCGCAACCCTTTAAGTGAACTTCCTATTATACCCCTCCTGCCACAAAATACCTTTTTTGAGACATCCGAACCACTTTTGCAGTAAAGTAATAATATGTGATTCGGATGGCCAGGTAGTAGAATTTTTGGTCATTCTCTCTCACCGCAACAACATAAATGGTATTGTTGAAGGAGGAGGACATTGTGCGTGCCCTAGTTGTGCTTTAGTCGCTAGCTCATCCCTCGAATCCCTCCGCCCAACCAAAACCTAGGCAACTATCGAAAGTGTTAGTGTGTGATCCTCAGGCGGCTTTAAGTGTTAACGTTGAAGTCGAGACTGGTCGGCACTATCAAAGTAGGAGTTAGGGTTTCTGCAGGGTTGAATTTTATGATAATGGCAGGAAAAAAGTCTGTGGGTAGTTCATCGTCTTCTTCATTGGCAATAATGACTAAGGTATGTTAGCGATAGGCTTAGGTAAGAACAACATAGTTTGTGAAAATGTTTATACTTATTTTTACTGAATAAATTTGTAATGTATTAAAACTGTAGGGTTCAGATGACTTTGGAAAAAAATTACATTGATGCAGTGTTTTAGGCCACTTTAAACATTTTTTTGAAGCATTTGAAATTTTAAATGATCGACACATTGCGAATATCAAAGAGTCGCCCTTCAATTTTTTCTTGGACATACAAGAATTGCAGCATATCCGGGGAATTTTGGTTAATATATTTGAAAGTTGGGATTCAACCTCGCAAGTTTTTAAATTCTCAGGTAATAGTTTTAATTATGAATTGTAAACAATATCTATAGTAAGATAAAACTTGGATATAGATGACCTTAAATGATTTAAATTTGATCAATTTAAATGAGTGAATTTCAGGTGAAATTCACTTAAGGCCCTCGGTAGGCCTGAAATAAAATCATTTCAGGCCTACTGAGGGCCTGAAGTGATTTTAGTTCAGGCCCTCGGTAGGCTTGAAATGAAGCATTTCAGGCCCACGTTGGACCTGAAAGGAATTTATTTCAGACCCAAAGTGAAATAATTTGAAGTTTATATTCTTAATAATAACTAAATATTGTAATTGTTTCAGGTGTACCGGTTGCATTCACCAGACGAGATGTTGCTTTGTTATTGGGTATAGTGGACCGTGGAGTTTCGGTCCCTATTTATTCAACTAAAGCATCGAGTGACCTCTATCGTATTTACTTCTCAAAAGAAAAATAACCTTCCAGAACAAGAATTGAGGACTTACTTAAACATTATTCTAAAAGTATTGAATTAGAGAATGATGTGTTATTAGTTTGTAAATTATATATTTTGTATATATTTGTTTGTGTTTTATTTTCGTCTAGTACATATAAGGTCCCTCTAGGTCTTGTAGATATAGTAGATGATTATGACAATCTTGGTAGATTCAACTGGGTGGAAGTTATCCATAATTTTTTGTCTCTACAATTACCTAAGATTGGGGACTTATTTTCATCAACTCAGGGAAACCAGAGCACCACCAACCTCCCTTACGTAAAGGGATTTGCTGGGCTTTTGGCAGTGAGTAGAATTTTCTTGATAAATTTTATAATATTTTGCTATCATTAATGTAATTGTCTGGAAAACATTGTGTAGGCATGATTTTTGGAGCATGTACCCATTCAAAAATCATACAATGTTGAAGGACCCCGAATAAATAAGTGGAGAAATATTCCTTCGCATATTAGTAGGGTGAGGGACCTTGTCAACCAAATCAGGTCCGAAGAGGTAATTATTCTAAACTGTGATATATGTTAGTTTGATATAGAGGCAGTAAAATATGTGTGCTTGGTAATTGACAGGTGATTGTTGAAATAATTCCTAACCTACATGAAAACACATTGTTTGAGAACCTTGAGATGGGTGATGACATTCCACGGGCAATGGAGACATCACAAGGACATCACACAGAAGATGTAAACCCATGTGGTGAATGCATTCTTAAAGACACCCTAATCAAGGAGTTAACAGAGGAGAATATATGCTTGAATGAAAGGGTTAAGGAATTAATTTCAATTATTGAAAAAAGGGGATGGAGGGTCAAGAAAGCTACCCTGTAGTCGGTCCTCTTTCTGATCCAGTATCTTGTAGAACAAGGAGAGGACGTGACCGAACTCAGTATGATTACAGGGATACTCTAATTGAGAGTCCAGTATGGCACCAGCTATTACATAAGGGGAAGCGGAGAAAAACACAAATATCAAATGTCATGGACAAGGGAAAAAGGAAACTGAGTGAGGAGGATATGGATGAAGCAAGAGAAACCATTACTGTAATGGAAGTCATGTCTGAAGAAGATATAGAGGAGGAAAAAAGAAGGACCTCCGAACTATACAAAATAAGGCAACAATGCATTGATGTATGTGAGTTATTTTCATATAAATTACATCAAATTTATTGAATTTGGTCATTAATTAGTTTGGTCTAAATTTTATCGATGTAGTTTGTGAAGAAGCATTTTATGAAGTCGAAGAAGAAAAATCAAGATAAAGAAGTGGCCTACCTGATAAATAAATTGGAGAACCTAAAGTAAGTTATTAAACATAGTTTAGTTAATATATTTGGGGCTTTAATATATAATCTTATCAATTAACTTGGCAGGTTGGCTAATGAATTTATCTGGGAGGATGCACCCTTTGCTTTGAATTTGCATTCATTCTTACAAATCCTCAATGGAGAGGTTTTTACAAAAGGCGAGGTCATTGATGCCTTCTGTAAAATTATATTTAGGGGAGCATCCACATGTGGTAAGTCATATAACAAGTCAATATATTATTCAACCTTCTTCACAGTAAGTGATGTAAATTAGTATCAATTAATAGATTATAGAAGACCTAATATTATGATGTGGTTATTAATAATTTTGATTATGCAAATTTTTATGCTTCAATAAGATCGTCAAGAAAGTTTTCCCTGCAACAAGTGATAAAGACTGATATGATAGAACAAGGGTTTAGATATATTTTAATACCATTGTGCAGTGATAATACACACTTTCACTTGTTGGCGGTGGATACAGAAGCAATGACTTTCAATTATTTAATTCTCTTGCTAGTGGTCGTCAATATAAGAATGATTTTGACTCAGCGGTGAGCTACCTACCTTTATTCCTATATATGTTCATCATTTGGTCAAAAATGTCATTGAAATTCATGATATATTTTATAGGTAAAAGAATTTAAACAATATACTCGAGAGGAACTTACAATTATTCATCCATATCTATAAAATCATCATCCCTTGGACAAATGGCCCTCCGTCAGACAAAAATGTCCCCAACAAGAACATAGGTAAGTAACTGAGGAAGAGTTTCAAAATTTTAAAATCATGAAAGTATTTTATAACCCCACTTATTGAAATCAGAATAACGGTTTGTTATTTTCAGCGTCGACTGTGCCTTCTTTGTGATGCAATACGTCCAATGTCTCCTATACGATGAGAAGATGGATTTTAAACAAGGAGATATGATGAAAATAAGATTTCATCTGACAGTAAATATTATGAGAGACATGTATATTGTAAAACATGAGACTGTCAATCACTTGAAGTAATGTTGTAAAAAAAAATCCTTTGCTCAAAATTGAGCTCCATTTGTATATAAAGTGTAATTTGTATGAATATAATTTATTATCCAGAAAAACAAAACAAGTGTGTGATGTTGATTCACATCGAGTTGCTGCAATATTGTGTACCAACTGATACGGTAAGAAAACATAACTCATAATCATTGGGACTAAGTTTGCACACAAGAAATAACATCTCTTTGGTTAACTCTAACTACTGAAGTCATGTATGGACATATCCAAGTATCGAAGGTCCATCAGTGGGTTTCTGATGGATTTACAACACTCCATTGCAACATAATTTAAAAATATGACTTAATGGTCTCGAAGGAATTGAAATTTGGTATACATTCTGTATTAGCTTGGTAAGATGGATTATATTATTCTATAAATCATTATTTTATTTAATGCCCAAGGTGAGCATGAACTTAAATGATTTCAGGCTCACGGTGGGCCTGAAATAAAATGATTTCAGACCCACGGTGGGCCTGAAATAAAATGACTTCAGGCCCACGGTGGGCCTGAAATCAGTTCAATTCAGGCCTAGTGTGGGCCTGAATAGCTTCATTTCAGGCCCAAAGTGGGTCTGAAATAAATTTATTTCAGGCCCACCGTGTGCCTCAACTGGGAAAATTTCAGGGTCTATGTTAAAAATCCTTCTGATTTAAGTTGGTGGACAATAAATTTGTAGTTGTATAGGTATATAAATCTGACTCCATCTTTCTGTCCTAACTGATACGTTTATAGAACATAACTCATAATTATTGATACTTAGAGTGAATAATTAAAAACTCACTGATATACCTAAAAACCTCCTATTGTAAACTACTCCTATAGCATTGGTGATACAGCAAGATGAGAGGTTTGGACACCAAAAATATCATCTCCTAGCTCAACCCTATCTACTGATAGAGGGTTTTCAGAATTCCAGATATGGTAGGTCCATCAGTGAGTTTTGCTCAAAACTCACTAATATACCTAAACTACTTCTATAGCATTGGTGATACAGCAAGTGAGAGGTTTGGACACCAAAAATATCATCTCCTAGCTCAACCCTGTCTACTGATAGAGGGCTTTCAGAATTCCAGATATGGTAGGTCCATCAGTGAGTTTTGCTCAAAACTCACTGATATACCTAAACTACTCCTATATCATTGGTGATACAGCAAGATGAGAGGTTTGGACACCAAAAATATCATCTCCTAGCTCAATCCTGTCTACTGATAGAGGGTTTTCAGAATTCTAGATATGGTAGGTCCATCAGTGAGTTTTGCTCAAAACTCACTGATATACCTAAACTACTCCTATATCATTGGTGATACAGCAAGATGAGAGGTTTGGACACCAAAAATATCATCTCCTAGCTCAACCCTATCTTCTGATAGAGGGTTTTAAGAATTCCAGATATGGTAGGTCCATCAGTGAGTTTTGCTCAAAACTCACTGATATACCTAAACTACTCATATATCATTGGTGATACAGCAAGATGAGATGTTTGGACACCAAAAATATCATCTCCTAGCTCAACCCTGTCTACTGATAGAGGGTTTTCAGAATTCCAGATATGGTAGGTCCATCAGTGAGTTTTGCTCAAAACTCACTGATATACCTAAACTACTCCTATATCATTGGTGATACAACAATATGAGAGGTTTGGACACCAAAAATATTATCTCCTAGCTCAACCCTGTCTACTGATAGAGGGTTTTCAGAATTTCAGATATGGTAGGTCCATCAGTGAGTTTTGCTCAAAACTCACTTATATACCTAAACTACTCCTATATCATTGGTGATACAGCAAGATGAGAGGTTTGGACACCAAAAATATCATCTCCTAACTCAACCCTGTCTACTGATAGAGAGTTTTCAGAATTCTAGATATGGTAGGTCTATCAGTGAGTTTTGCTCAAAACTCACTGATATACATAAACTACTCCTATAGCATTGGTGATACAGCTAGATGAGAGATTTGGACACCAAAAATATCATCTCCTAGCTCAACCCTGTCTACTGATAGAGGGTTTTCAGAATTCCAGATATGGTAGGTCCATAAGTGAGTTTTGCTCAAAACTCACTGATATATCTAAACTACTCCTATAGCATTGTTGATACAGCAAGATGAGAGGTTTGGACACCAAAAATAACATCTCCTAGCTCAACCCTGTCTACTGATAGAGGGTTTTCAGAATTCCAGATATGGTAGGTCCATCAGTGAGTTTTGAGTTTTGCTCAAAACTCACTGATATACCTAAACTACTCCTATAGCATTGGTGATACAGCAAGATGAGAGGTTTGGACACCAAAAATATCATCTCCTAGCTCAACCCTGTCTACTGATAAAGGGTTTTCATAATTCCAAATATGCTCAAAACTCACTGATATACCTAAACTACTCCTATATCATTGGTGATACAGCAAGATGAGAGGTTTGGACACCAAAAATATCATCTCCTAGCTCAACCCTGTCTACTGATAGAGGGTTTTCAGAATTCCAGATATGGTAGGTTCATTAGTGAGTTTTGCTCAAAACTCACTGATTCACGCTCAGGCATTTGAACAAACTATTGCTACTGATACGGATAAGCTAATTAGATATATCATCTGTCCTCTAAATAATGCAGATGGTCATTGGCATCTAATGATTATTGACCTCGAGGAAGGTAGTATCCATCATTATAATTCTCTCGGCGCTACAGAAGGGTATACTGCCAAATTTGAAAAAAACTGTAAGTTTTCTATTTCATATATATACCTCAACAAAAAGTGTCTGACCAATATAATTGTTACTAATGTAATATCTGTGTAGGTAGCGTTTTTCAAAAATTTGAACTGGTCATATTACAAGATATGGAATAAAAGATTGTCTTCCATAGCTGGGACAGAGTTTAATAAAATTGTTGTAGAAGGACCCACCCAAAGCAGATCGTAAGAGGATGTTTATTTTTGTTAAAAATAACAATTGATTTCATGGTTGGATTTATAAGATGACAACAATGTGAATATTGGTTTTTCAGGTTGGATTGTGCATTTTTCATGATGCGGTATGCTGAAAGTTTGGTTTTTCAAAGATCTACATATTTTACCCAAAAGTAAATGAAAAATTATCGATTTCAGGTGGGATATAAAATAATGAGAGACAAGTGTTGGAAGCTAAATCTGTAAATATTGTTTTTGTTGATACTATGCAGATGTAATTGTGATGACAAACATTGTATATTTGTAATTATAGTACTCCTTTTCAAATCAATGAAACTTTGCTTTGGATCATTGTTTTTGTCTCATATATAATCTGTAATCAGTAATTCTTGTCGAACCCATCAGTAATATTGAACCTTGCTTTTGCTGGAATCATTTGAATTCAGGAACACGGTGGCCTGAAACAAAAGCATTTTAGGAAACCCACTCATGATTCAGTTGTTTAATGTAAGTGTAATGACAAACAATATATGTTTGTAGTTATAATGTATGTCAACCATTTTGATACTCTAATGGACCATTGCTTTCGATCCTTGTTATTGTGTAATATCTAATCTATAATCTGTCCTCTTGTCGATACTAAAAGTAATTTTGAACCTTACTTTTCCTCTACCCTAATTTGAATTCACAGCCCACGCTGGGCCTGAAATGAGATTATTTCAGGCCCACGTTGGGCCTGAAGTAATCTCATTTCAGGCCCACACTGGGCCTGAAATAATCTCATTTCAGGCCCAAGGTGGGCCTGAATGATATTATTTCAGGCCCAAGCTGGGCCTGAAATGATATTATTTCAGGCCCAGAGTGGGCCTGAAATAAGATTATTTCAGGCCTAAGCTGAGCCTGAAACAATAATGTTCAGGCCCACGCAGGGCCTGAAACAATAATCTCATTTCAGATTTCAAATAATTCAATAAAAGAATGATTAAATATTTTATATAAATATACATGTTGTGAAAATATTTTTAATATGAAACAAGAAGGAGAGTATCTAAATAGACATTGCATACCATAATTTAATTCCATCCACATCATTATCTCATATTTGCAGAATTTAGCACAGCAGGAGGTTTGTTTCATGGACCTATGATTTTTTGATTTCTCAAAACTCATTACCAGTAGTTAGAGTTTAGCTAGATAGGAGATGGTATTTTTGGTCTCCAAACATAGTCCTAATGATTATCAATTACGTGTTAATACAGTATCAGTTGGCACAGAACTATGAATCAACAAAGCAAACAAACAGAGGGCCTCAAATGACAGATATTCACAAACCATAGGAATTCAGGACTTCAAGACCTGAAATAACATTATTGTGGGTTTAAAAATCAGAGGACTTCCACCTGATCTTTTATGCTTACATAAAATTACACAAGAAGAAATGTATCATAATATTGAAATACTTCTTCATGTCACAACACTAACAACAACTACTTTTTTGACAATACTATGGTTGTACAATATACAAAATATATATATTCAGTTCTCCTCCATACAAAATATCTACTTCAATCAGAATATTGGGTCCCTACATATACCAATTAACTCAAGACCTTGGTGCTGGCGGCATTCTATATGTCCTTTTATTATGACCAAGTTATTTGTACCGACTGCATTTTAGTTTCACCTTGCCATTGTCTCTGGACTCTATCCATGCCTTCTTTTGTCCACCAGGCTGTACAAGGCTACGGGGACATAGAACTGTAATGTCGTTTACTCCAGTAGGCCAAAACTGCTTGCTTCTACAAGGGAAAATATGATCCATGTCAACCCACTTCCAAGTTTCAGAATAAAAATAATGCTCACAATATGGGAGTGTATCCATATTCCTGTGAATGATTACGGCAATAGCATGTGAGCAAGGAAGTCCTGAAATTTGAAACTCCCCACAATGACAAAACTTTTTTTTTCCAAATCAACAATGTATGAAGTGCCCCATGTTTCTACTTCCATTTCTGATTGAGAGTAAGGGTGAACCTTATAAGCTCTTGCTTTCTCTCTCCTTGAATCCATTTCTTTTGTAGCATAAGGTGTCAAAGCAACATGCCATTTGCAGACTTCCTCTCTATGGTTATAGAACCATTGAGCAACTTTTCTTCTTGTATTATCAATTAACCTATTTATGGGAAGTTCACGTGTAGACTTGAACAAAGCATTTAAGCTCTCCACAGAATTTGTGGTAACATTCTGTACCTTCTCCCTGTAAAGTGTGCATTTGCCCACCTTTTAGGATCAATGTTCTGAAGCCACTTATGGGCAACTGAATGTTTTTCAAGCATTGTCTGCATTATCATATCATATTGGAGTGTTGTGTTGGCTCGTGCTACTGCCCAAAACAAACCTACAGCAGCTCTACTTCCAGTATCAGTTACCATATTACAACACATGTGGTGGCAACAAAAGGCATGATGCGTGTTTGTGTAGACTTTTCTAACTGCTGATATAATGCCCCGATGTCTATATGATATTATGGTGATTGAGTGATCATCGACAGCAAAGAACCTCTTTGTATGCTCCAAAAACCACTCCCATGCAGACCCACATTCAACTTCAGCTATTGCGAAGGCAATTGGGAGAACATTGTCATTACCATCAATCGTCGTTGCAATCAACATTACTCCCGGATACTTTCCTCTTAGGTGTGTGGCATCAATACCGATAAGTCTACGCAAATAAGACCTGAACACCCTTCGGCAAGCACCAAAAGCCCAAAAACACCGCTGGAACTGATTGTCACCATTCCTGCATAATGCCACATACGTTTCAGGATCTCTAGCTCTTAACTCACGGAGATATTGTGGAAGATCTCTGTAAGCCTCATCATAATCTCCAACAACCTTTTTCAATGCTTTCTCCCTAGCTATGTATGTTTTTCTGTATGAAATGGTCACTCCAAATCTAGCTTTAATATCTGATATAATCATACTTGGTTTGTAGTGTTCATTATGAAGAAATTGCTCTTCAACAAAAGAAGCAACAAATGATGAAGAGCATGCATGATGATCAGCACTTTCCCTAACTGTTCCACATTAGTGTTCCTTTATATATTTTGTAACAGTGAACTCTACTTCCCCCCTTGCTACTACTCTCCATGTACATAGTTGGTTGAAGCACACTGCTTTAACTCTATTTTTTCGGGTGTCAACTAGGTTATATCTCATATGCTTAACCATGACATGTTTGACAAGTGCATTCTTGAATTCTTCTCTAGATGGAAATATCTGCCCCACAAAAAATTCAAGCTCATCTCTTGCCTCTACCTCTCCAATTGGCCCAGCAAGCAATCGAGAATTCAAAATATAAGGATCTTCAGCTAATGGAAACTCCTCTCTAAGTCACTGTACTGATCTGGGGAGAATTCATATTGCTCAATCTGCATATCATCGGCTTGGAATTCTAGTATACTTGTAATGGGTTGTAATTCATCTGCATTCCGGATTTCAATTCCTTCCTCTCCACTCCAGGTTGGCTCAAAGAATTCAACACCTCTTGTAGAAGAATTCAAACCCTCACCTTCTAGATTAGTTGCTTCTTCATTTAGATCAATTGTCAAATTCCTTGTAATTTCTGATCTATTCTCCGTGACAGCATTATCATCAAGAGTATTCCATATCTCGGATAGAATTTCGTCAACAACATTATCATCCCTGAAAAATAAATTATAATTACATTTTGTAAACTTTGAAAATCATAATCAAGGACCTAGGAAGGCCTGAGGGCCTGAAATATTTTGATTTCAGGCCCTCACGGGGCCTGAAATGTAATGATTTCAGGCCCTACGAGGCCTGAAACCTACTAGGGTCTGAAATCTTTTGATTTTAGGCCCTCACAGGGCCTGAAATCAGTATATTTCAGGCTCTTGGAGGGCCCCAGGCCCTCAAATCCAATGATTTCAGCCCCTGGAAGGGCCTGAAATCTTTTCATTTCAGACCCTGGGAGGACCTGAATTCCTTTTATTTCAGGTCCTCCTAGTGCCTGAAAATAACATATTTCGGTCCCTCTTAGAGCCTGAAATCTAATGATATCATGCACTCCCAGGGACTGAAATCCTTTAATTTCAGGCCCTCCTAGAGCCTGATATGGTAAGATATCACCCCTAGGTCGAATTCAAGCATTTATTTATCTTAACTTTAACAAATTTCAGAGAGCCCTTATTATGTAATGCATATCACCCTTAGACTCCTCCAAACATAAAAATTGTAGAAAGAGTTGATAAATATAAAACTAGGTCTGATACCATATCATAGATGACAATCATACGTACATTACTATTTGTATTTATTACCAATCTATTGCTTATTTTTTCTCCTTCAACACCTATCTTCCTCAGCTGCCTTGGTGATGAATTGAGTTGTGCAAGGTCGAAATATATACATACCCTCGTGATGATTCGACTTGTGCAAGGTAATAATATATATATATATAGGCTGAGAAAATTTCCACTACCTGGTCATTCGAACCATAAATTATTATTTTACTGCAAAAGTGGTTCGGATGTCTCGAAAATGTGAATCGAAAAAGGTATTTTGTAACGGGAGGGGTATAATAGGAAGTTCACTTAAAGGGTTGCGCCCTTTGGTAAAATAGAAACCATGGTACGTAAATTGATAATTTCCAATTCTTAGGTACGCCCTTTGGTAAATTGCCGAAAAAAATAAAAACCAAAATCCCCTAAAATTCACCTTCCCAATTGAGTTTTAGTGTTCAAGCTAAAACAAATTAAAAATAAAAAACTCTAGTTTTCACCTTCCCAATTGAATTATAGTGGTCAACAACAACAACAACAACCAAGTATTATCCCACTAAGTGGGGTCGGCTATATCGATCCTTCTACTTCATTTGACTTTGTCCCCTATTATATCATCATTTATATTTAAATAAAATTTATCTTATTTTATTGTTATCAACCAAGTCTTTTTTGATTTTCCTCTCGTTCGTTTAATATGCATATTTATCATAGTTTCATATCGCCTAGCAGAGACATTTATTGGTCGTCTAGGTACATGTTTGTACCATCTCAAACGTGTCTCTCGAAGTTTTTTCTCAATATATGCAACTCCGACTTTCTCTCTAATGCTCTCATTCCTTATTTTGTCCATCCTCGTATGTCTACACATCCACCCTAACATCATCATCTCTACAATTTTCATCTTTTGCTCATGCGCCCGAGTCATAGCCCAATATTCAGCACCATATAAGGTGACAGATCTAACTGTCATTTTGTAGAATTTTCCTTTAAGTTTTAGAGGTACTTTACGATCACATAAAACATCCGACGCTAATCTCCATTTTAACCATCCTGCTTGTATTCTATGTAAGACATCTCTCTCAATCCCTCCATCACTTTGCAAAAATGATCCTAAACACTTAGGGTGTGTTTGGTTGAGGGTTATCTTTGATAACTTTGGTTATCCATCCAAGTTTATCAACAAAAACCTTGTTTGGTTTAGATAATCAGCGATTCCCAAGTAATGATCGATGCCCGACACGTCAGCAAAAGGGACATGCAACCAGGAATCGCAAAACCTTAGGAAAGTAAGGTTTTTCTTGATTCCCAGGTTATGAAACTTATCTTTCCAAAATTATCCTCCAATATTTACATTTAAGACGAAAATAACCATTATAATTTATTAACTTTCGAAAGCATTATTCGCGAATGACGACCACCGTCGACGGCCGGCGGCCACCGCCGACGGCCGGCGGCCACCGCCGACGGCCGGCGGCCACCGCCGACGGCCGGCGGCCACCGCCGACGGCCGGCGGCCACCGCCGACGGCCGGCGGCCACCGCCGACGGCCGGCGGCCACCGCCGACGGCCGGCGGCCACCGCCGACGGCCGGCGGCCACCGTCGGCGGCCGGCGGCCACCGTCGGCGGCCTGCGGCCACCGTCGGCGGCCTGCAACCACCGCCAGCGGCCATCGTCGGAGGCCGGCGACCACCACCGGCGGCCATCGTCGGAGGCCAGCGCCGATCGCCGGCGGCCGACGATGATCGCCGGCGACCTGTCGACGACGACCGCCAACGACCGACCGGCGATTGGCAGTCGGCCACCGGTGTTTGACACCGACTACATACACGGGCACCGACGATCAACGTCGACGCACTTAATACTAAACAAATAAAATTATCTAAATAAATTCTAAAGGGTAATACGGTAAAATATTATATTAGGTTATAGACTATTACTTCCAAACAAACAAGATTTTAGTTGAGTACCTAAATTGAACCAAACAATTTCAGGTTATGTTTCATTCCTCATAACCTTAGTTATATGATTACTTGGTAATGACATAACCGAGGTTATATATGATAACTTGAACCAAACACACCCTTAAAGTTCTCAATTTTAGACAACTCGTCATCTCCTATCTTAACAATTATCTCATTACGTCTAATATTGCTAAACTTAAATTCCATATATCATGTCTTACTCTACTAAGCCTAAAATCTTTCACTTCTAGTATTTTCCACCAAGATTCTAATTTAACATTTACTCTTCACGTGTCTCATCTATCAAAACGGTATCATATGCAAACTACATGCACCATGGTACTGTATCTTGAATGTGTCCAGTGAGTTCGCCCATGATTAGTGTAAAAAGATAGGGACTTAGAGCTGATTATTGATATAACCATATCCTTATTGCAAATGTTTCAGTTAATCTGCCTGAAGTCTTTACTCTGGTCATTACATCTTTGTACATATCCTTTATTAGTTTAATATATGTTATGCTAACGCCTCTGTTTTCTAGAATTCTCCGTATAATTTCTCTTGGGACTCTATCATAAGTTTTTTCTAAATCAATGAATATCATGTAGCGACACAACCCCTCTAACCCTATCAGGCGGCTCTCAAGGTCGTGCCCTACGGTCTTCCCACTCCCGGCAATGGGTTTTTGCCTTCCTCAAATTTGAACTCTAGACATCCAGGACAAGTACTAAAGTTCCTTAAATCTGGTAGTCAAGTGAGCACGACCCCTCTAGCCCCATCAGGCGGCTCTCTAGGTCGGGCCCTACAGTCTTCCCACCCCTGGCAGTGGGTTTTTGCCTTCCCCAAATTCGAACCCTAGACCTTCAGATCAAGTACAAAGGTTCCTTGAATCTGGTAGCCAAGTGAGAGCAAGGAACTTTAGTACTTATCCCGGAGGTCTAGGGTTCGAATCTGGGGAGGGCAAAAACCCACCGCCGGGTGTGGGAAGACTGTAGGGCATGGCCTAGAGAGCCGCTTGATGGGACTAGAGGGGTCATGTCGCTACATTAAAAAAATGCCTTTTTATGTAGTGGCCCCGCCTCTATGGTCCCCGCAGGCAACCCTCTAGGCCGGCGACCCTACGGTCTTCCCACTCCCGGCAGTGGGTTTTTGCCTTCCCCAAATTCGAACGCTAGACCTCCAGGATAAGTACAAAGGTTACTTGAATCTAGTATCCAAGTGAGTGCTCACTTGGCTACCAGATTCAAGGAACCTTTGTACTTGTCCTGGAGGTCTAGGGTTCGAATCTGGGGAAGGTAAAAACCCACTGCCGGGAGTGGGAAGACCGTAAGGCACGGCCTAGAGAGCCGCCTGATGGGGCTAGAGGGGTCATGTAGTGACACGGCCCCTCTAGCCCCATCAGGCGGCACTCTAGGTCGGGCCCTACGGTCTTCCCACCCCTGGCAGTGGGTTTTTGTCTTCCCCAGATTCGAACCCTAGACCTCTAGGTCAAGTACAATGGTTCCTTGAATTGATAGCCAAGTGAGCCGCCTTTTTTTATGTAGCGACACGGCCCATCTAGCCCCATCATGCGGCTCTCTAGGTCGGGCCCTACGGTTTTCCCACACCCAGCGGTGGGTTTTTGCCTTCCCCCGATTCGAACCCTAGACCTCTGGGACAAGTACTAAAGTTCCTTGAATCTGGTAGCCAAGTGAGCGGGCTCACTTAGCTATTAGATTCAAGGAACTTTAGTACTTGTCCCAGAGGTCTAGGGTTCGAATCTGGGGAAGACAAAAACTCACCGCTGGGTGTGGGAAAACCGTAGGGCCTGACCTAGAGAGCCGCCTGATGGGGCTAGAGGGGTCGTGTCGCTATATAAAAAGGCGCCTTTTTTATGTAGCGGTCCTACCTCTATGATCCCCGCAGGCAACCCTCTAGGCCGGCGACCATACGGTCTTCCCGCTCCCGGCAGTGGATTTTTGCCTTCCCCAGATTCGAACCCTAGACCTCCAGGACAAGTACTAAAGTTCCTTAAATCTGGTAGCCAAGTGAGCACGGCTCACTACATACCATGTGTAGATATTTCTTTTACTCTCGATACTTTTCAATTAATTGTCTAAGAAGATGTATAACTTCTATTATCGACTTTCCAGGCATGAATCCGAATTGATTTTTGGTCGTCGTGGTCTCTTTCCTTAATCTTTTTTCTATTAATCTTTTTTAAAGTTTCATGGTGTAAAATACGGCAAGTAATTCTAAAATTTAAAATCAAGAAATAATCTTGTAGAATATGATGGAAAATTTTTCAGAAATTTTTCTGAACCCTTGGTGGAATTTACGAGGATAAATCGGATAATAAAACAAATATTAAGGACTAATAGGTAATTAAGTTTAAACCCAGGGGCATCCTTGCGATTTGTCTGAAACTTGGTGGATGAAATTGCAAAAAGGTCGGGTATAAAGTACTATTAGGGTTAAGCGGTTTCATTCCTCTTCACTGCCCGATCGAAACCGAAGCCCACCTCCTCCACTCGAGTCCCTCGCTCTCCCTTTCTCTCAGTTGCTGAGCGCCGCCCCCACCTCGCATCTGCGACCTTGCCATCCGCCGCAAGCACAGGCCACCTCCATCGGTCGATGTGGAGGGGACGTTGCCAGAGGATGGGGATAGCACGCTAGGTTGATCGTTGCAAACGTCGGCACCGGGCTGCCCTTGAGCAAGGAAAGGGATCGTCGACACTGCTCACACAGTGAGGGTTCATCTCCGACCATTATTCCTTTCGGTAAGATCGTGGCTTTCCTGCGAGTGCCTAAAAATCGTGGATCATTCTCCCTTCTCTTGTTCTCTTCGGTAATACCATTGTCGGATCAAATCCAGGGTTGTGAGGGATTATTCCGGGGAAGTGATCTGGTGTGGAGAACCAGGGGCAGATTTTGTGTCGGGTGCTCATCCAAAAACTCCCCTCACTGCATCCGACTACAGGTGGCTTGAGAAGCTGTCGGATTGATCCTGCCCTCAGGTAAGTTCGAGTCCGAATCATGGTTGGAATTGCTAGTAGTTCAGTTGGATTTGCTGTTGAAATTTGATGTTCGTTTTGGTGTTTATCTTGTTTCAATTGAGTTGGGATCTTCTTGGTTTTAGGACTTTGATTCTCTATGTTTGGAGATGTTGTTCTATTGATTTGGGTTTTAGATGTCACCGTGAGCTTCATGTAATGGGAATTTGTTGAAGTTGGTCCTGTGTTCTTGAAATCTGTATTAGCAGTAAGATTGCTCTGGTTCTTTGATGTTAATAGGTTTTGGTATTGAATTGTTAGATCTGAAGGAGTTGTAAAGCTCTACATTAGACCTGTGTTTGAAGCCGAATTCATGTCATATGATTTTTGTGGTGGCCATTTCAGTTGATGATGTTGTAGATCAGTGAGTGTGCCATGGGGTTTAATTCGGATGTGTGTTGTTTATGTGTTTAGATGATCAGTAGAAGTTTCAATAGATGTAGTGTATTGTTATTGGGTTTTGGGAGGCTTCTGATGATTCTATTCGTGTATTCTTGATCTGTATGTTGGGTTTTTGGATTGAGTTATTGTGTATTTTAGTTCTGAGATGGTAGATCTTAGTATTGGTGTTGTTTGGAAATTTTGGTTTTAACACAAGCTATTAGAAGCTAGCCTTGATCGGTAGCATTGTGTTGAGTTGGTGGGTTGTAATCCTGTTTTGGAACCACAGTTCTTTATTCGGATTTAGAATGGAATTCGGTCTTGAGTTTTGGTAGACCCTCTATTTTGATGTTACTATCGATTCGTTTTGGTGGAAGTTCTGATGTGAATCAGTACTAAGGAATGGTTGTTGATTTGCTCTGTGATACCATGACGTAAGCTTTGGGGAAACTTGCTGTGTGAGGTGTGAATGAACTAGGATTCTTAGTTTTGGATGATAATGAATTGAAGTTGGATTATATATATGTAGCACAATTATCCTGTTTGGTTTCTCTCATCTTTGAAGGATTTAATAATGGATCGATTGAGAGTTTCATTGACTTATAATGATCCTAGCCATGTGAAATGGGGTAAAACAGTAATTAAATGAGTGTTGTTATCTTAATTGAACTCGAATCAATTAATTCATTTCAAAGTGGGAATAAATCCATTCAGTTGTTAAAATCCTAATCTAGTAGTTTATGACATGATTAGGGTTAATTGGGAGATTAAACCTAAATACCTAAACTTGATAATTTGGGTTTCGAAAACCTAACATGAATCCAATCTAGGTAACTTGGGGTAATTATGGTTACTCATTTAATTGTGATTAATTAAATGAAACGGGATAATTAGGACGATCCTAATAATCGAGATAACTCGTTTAGCTATAATTTATATATTATTGTAGCTAAACATTATGCCTTTGATACAGGGCTTGGATTGAGTTTATCGTTGCTGGTATTTGGACGGGAGGTTCTTTCTGATACGAGCATCTTACGATGGAGGCGGGTACCCTTTGACTTATCTATCTTGATATTGTCATTTTGTTATGCATAGAATGTTATAGATAGCAGTAAGATCCTACGCTATCCCTGGTTATTATGTTTGATCTGGATATTGTGGTTTACCCCTGTTTATTATGTCAGTTCTGGATACTTGTTGTTTATCCTTGAGTTATTATGCTGTTAGTTCTATACAGTCTCTAGTATTGTCATCTCTACATGTATGCTTAGATATCGTAGTGTATCTCTTGCATTTGACCTTGAGGGATCTGTATTTCAGTTCAGTATACCTTGTAGGATACCTGTATTTCCTGTTATAGGATTTCAGACTGAGACTTAGTATACGGATGACTTGGGAGGGAGGTATGTGTATCTATCATACACCATCCTTGCACTATTGCATGCCGGCGATCAGCGACTCCCTTGTGGTTGAGCCTAATCGTCTTTCGGTATATGACGGGCACACACGGCCACTCATGGGTTAGTGGATACCGTAGATGTGTGCATTTGCCCTGTATTGCTCCGTTCGGCCACTATTGGAGGGTGAGCGCGGGCGTGGTAGCAAGCAGGGATCCCTTCTCGTACTGAGCCACGAGGAGATGAGAGCTTGACTCCCCCATTGCTTGGGGTTAGGAGCGTGGTCTCCGCCAGCATCCTGTCCACCCGGTCACTCAGGAGCAGTGATGGCAGGGTGTACAGTTGTCAGAGCCCTACCCGTTCAGACGTCCCTATGACAGGTGTACGTTGATCTGTCTGGTGTCAGGGGTGACACATGTCATTGCACCATGTGCATACTTTGCATCGTGCATTGTTTGCTGCACTTATTTGCTGCACCTGTTTGACATCGCATATTCTGGAGACTTGTTATCTGAGCTTATACGTCTATTGGTTTTCCTCTGGTATTTCTTACCCTCTATACAGGTTAGATGGATTCAGGTATATATCTACTTCGGTATGTTCAGTACTAGTTTTTCCCTACTGTTGTTGTGAGACTGTAGTAGCTGAACTCTTATTGTTGGTATAACCTTCTATGCATATCTATTGGGTATTCGCTGAGTTATGGACTCACCCCGTTGCCATATATGTTTATTTCAGGTTGATGTCTGCGAGGAGATCCCGAGCCGCCAGTCCCTAGCTCCAGAGGAGCTCCGCTTGGTTTTATTTTATGGTTGTTTTGCTTATGGACCCTGTAGTGTTTCCTATGCTTCCGTTGTGGTGTTTCGAACATGTATTCATGTTTTATTTGATGGTATTGTACTTTTGAGTCCTATGTTGGACTTCGATTGGTTTTGGTTTTGTTCCTGCCCCCTGGCAGCTCAGGTGAGCTCGGATTTGGTTTTTCGATAGTTATAATCATATAACTATGGTTTCTGCTTATATCTGAGGCCTGTGGCCCTTTAAACTGCGTGGTTGTGCAAATATTTAAACTGCGTGGATTGTTATATATATTGTGTGTGTGTAAATTGTCCGCCGGACAGGGGAGGTGCTGTCCGATTTTATATTGGATCAGCGGCTCCTGGGTCTCGGGGCGTGACACATGGTATGACTTATTAGTTTAATACCCCTATAGTTTGCACAATTTTATACATCTCCTTTGTTCTTATATAAGAGAACTAGAGTACTTTCCCTCCATTGATTAGGTTTTTTTGTTTTCAATATCATGTTAAATAATTTTGTGAGTCATTTAATACCTTATTTCCCTAAGCACTTCCATACCTCTATTGGGATATCATATGGTCCCACAGTTTTTCCATTTTGCATCCCCTTCAAAGCTTGTTCTACTTCTGAAGTTTGAATTGTACGATGAAAATTAAAATTTCTATACTCATTTGAACTACTTAAATTGCCTAAGTTAAGTTAGTTCCCTGAACCTTCATTAAAAAGTTGATGAAAGTAAATCCTCCACGCTCTTTTATTTCACTATCATTTACTAGTACTCTATTGCATTCATTTTTAATACATCTTATTTGGCTAAGGTCTCTTGTTTTCTTCTCTCTTACTTTAGCTATTTTATAAATATCTCTTTCCCTTTCTTTTGTATCCAAGTTTTGATATAATCGTTCAAAAGTTTTATTTTTTGCTTCATTCACTGATTTTTAGCCTCTTTCTTAGCTATTGTATATTTATTTAAAGTTTTTCTCGTTCTTACAAATATATAATTCCTTATAAGCTATTCGTTTTTCCTTCACTTTCTCTTGTACTTTCTTGTTCCACTACCTAGATTTCTTTCTTGGTGGTGCATGTCCCTTTGACTCACCGAGTACACCCTTAGTTACTATTTTCAACTTTGATATCATCTTATCTCATATTGTATTAGCGTCATTATATATTTCATCTAATGCTTGTATTCCTACCTTCTCCTTCAATATGTTTTGCTTCCCATCCTTTAACTTTCATCACTTAATTCTAGGAATCGTGTATATTTTTTCTCCGTTGATATTATGATTAAGGTGTATATACAACACTATAAATCTATGTTGGGTAGTTAAGCTTTCTCCAGGGGTGACTGATCCGAGCGAATGGTTTTTTCTTTCAGAAAAATCGGAGGCCCGGTCGGGTCCAATCCAACGTAACCCGAATCGGAGATAGGCAAGCCGGGTCCTTCTCGGGCTCACGGGCCGGGCCTAGTGGTTAATCAGGGGAGCGAACATCTTGGCAGATAAGATCTCAGTGCAGGATCAAACACCCGAGGTCGGGCGCTCAGGGTCGATCACCCGAGGTCGGGCACTCGGGGTCGGTCACCCGAGGTCGGGCACTCGCGGTCGGTCACCCGAGGTCGGTCACCCGAGGTCGGGCACTCGAGGTCGGCCACCCGAGGTCAAGGAACCCCCAGCTGAGCTCTCCGAGCACACTCCATGAGCACAGGTTCAGGACCTAAACTCATCCGACTGATTCGGATTATTGATTTGAGCAAACCTACGAACCTACCAGGTAATAATAGAATCACCCCGACAATGGCAAGTTGGCAGACCTCTGACATAATCATTACTTGACAAGGCCACCTGACAGCACCGCCCAGCGTTAAAGAGTATTAGAAGAGACAGTTTAGACATGCTGTCAGGCGGCTATGGCAGTCTCATAGAGCCACCCAAGCTGTCAGTTGTTCAATCTGCCAACTTATTCATCCTTAATGAGATAGGACGTCTCTGACATGGCAGGGGGTTTTCTTCGCCCTATATAAACCCCCCTTAGGGCTCCAAGGAAGGGATTGCTGTCATTTTGCAACCACACTACCACTTTGTGTTCTCCTATTTGGTCTGACCCTAGTGCTTGAGATCTGAGCCATAGTTAAGCCCGAATACGACCCCCCGAGTTACAGCAGACCGGGTCGTCTTGGTCAGACCGAGTCATCCGAGTGAGAACCGGTCTTCGCTTGTCGACAGGATCAGTGACCTTACAATCTTTATAGATCTTTCTATCTCTTTTCCTAACCATAAAAAAGTCAATTTGTGTTTCATTATTTCCACTTTTGAATATGACCAAGCATTCTTCTTTTTTCTTAAAAAATATATTAGCTAGTATAAGGTCATATGCTATTGCAAAATCTAATATAATTTTTCCTTCTTCATTTCTTATTCCAAACCCATAACTCTCATGTACCCTCTCATATTCTTCATTTTTCACTCCCACATGTCCATTTAGATCGCCTTCTATTAAAATCATTTCATTCGGCAGAATATTTTGTAATACCTCATCTAAATTGTTGGACCTTGGATGGCTAGAGAGGGGGGATGTGAATAGCCAAACACAGAACTTATGCCTTCTTTGAACTTTTTTTGTTTCTGCGATTAGGGTTAGCGGCGGAAGACAGAAACAGAAAGAACAAAACAGAGAAAGGAAGCAAACCAGACGCTAACTCAGGAATTTACAAGGTTCGGGGATAACTTGTCTCTACTCCTTGGCGTGCCCGTGAGGTGGGCGATCCCTTGATCGTCGGCAGATCAAGCCCCGGAACTCCGGATATAAAATCCTCCTTCTCGGTGGAGTAACCTCTCCACAATCGTCTCAAGATGATAACAGTTAAGCGCAGAGACACGAGAAGAAAACTCACACACAGATCTGTTGATGCAGTCTGACCCTGATTGTTATTTTGGTGTTGACATCGATTTTAGTTTAGGTTGATGATTATGATTATGATTAAGTCCTGATCGGGGATTAGGCACGGTGTGGAAAAGTCCTAACTTGGAGGGTTGGGTGAAAAGTCCTAGCTTGGAGGGTTAGGTGAAAAGTCCTAACATGAAGGGTTAGGTGAAAAGTCCCAACTTGGAGGGCTAGGTGAAAAGTCCTAGCTTGGAGGGTTAGGTAAAAAGTCCTAACCTGGAGGGTTAGGTGAAAAGTCCCAACTTGGAGGGTTAGGTGAAAAGTCCTAGCTTGGAGGGCTAGGTGAAAAGTCCTAGCTTGGAGGGCTAGGTGAAAAGTCCTAACTTGGAGGGCTAGGTGAAAAGTCCTAACTTGGAAGGTTAGGTGAAAAGTCCTAGCTTGGAGGGCTATGTGAAAAGTCCTAACTTGGAGTGTTGGGTGAAAAGTACTAGCTTGGAGGGCTAGGTGATGAAATCCTGGTGAGTGAAGCCAGGTCCTAGCTTGGGAAGCTAGGTTAAAGTCCCAGTGAGTGAAGCTGGGCATGGAGTCTTGGTCCGAGCGATCAAGCACGAGTCGGAGATGGGCCGGAGGCTGGTTCTCTCGACTAAGAGTGGGTTTGGCCTTGCCCGGATCGGTCTGGTGACCGATCAGGGAAGTTGGCATGAAGTTCCCTCTTGGATCGGTCTGGTGACCGATCCAGCGATGTCTGATCGGTCCGGTGACCGATCAGGGAGCATCCAGTAGGTCTTTGGCAAACCTACTGATCGGCTCCTGATCGGTCTGGTGACCGATCAGCGAGAAACCGTGACCGATCAAACTGAACGATCAATTGTCGCGAGGTTTCTCACCCTGACCGATCAGGCTGGAGCCTGATCGGTCTGGGATCAGCCTGATCGGTCTGGTGACCGATCAGGCCACAGCCTGATTGGTCTAGGGACCAATCTAGAGTATGCAGCAGACTACTGGATAGGTCTGGGGACCAATCATGAGTGTGCAGAAGATTGCTGGATCGGTCTGGTGACTGATCAGGGTCCTCTCTGCTCGGTCTGGGGACCGATCAGGAGCAGAACTTTAATTCAAATACGCTGTCAGAAGTTTCTGATCGCGTCTGTTTCCACTGCCGATTCTTTGCTACTTGCTGATTTCATTTGATATCAATTTGCTAAGCCTCTGTTGGAGTGTGCAGGTGATAGCAGGTGATTCAAACACTCAAGGAGGGTCAATGGAGGACTTTCCATGGAGCTGGTTTGGATCTATTGTGTTTTCAGGTCTCAACGGCGTCTGGCGCAACTGGCAACTGACGAAGGCGTGGCTAGCAACTGATGGAGGCTCAGCTAGAGGAGTGTCCAGTGGACTGAGTGCTCAGAGAGGTCAGGGTGTGAGTCAGTGGTGCTGATGGAGCTAGCGACGTTGAGCAGGAGCTTAAGAGACGAAGCTGAAAGCAGAGGAGTAGAAGTGAACAAGACAGAAACTTGGGAAGTTTGGCTGGGTTGTGTTCAAGCTCTCTGTCGCTTTGTGCTTAAGCGTTCTACTACATCCTTGTGAGATCTGAGTGAGCATTCCTTCTTGTGTGATCTCCTGTACTCAAGTTCCATCATCCGTGAGATCTGTGGAGAGGTTTCTCCACCGAAAAGGAGGCTCTATCTTATCCAGTGTTCACCGGGGCTTGATCTGCCGACGATCAAGGGATCACCCACCTTAAGGGCACGCCAAGGAGTAGGGGTGAGTTATCCCCGAACCTTACACAGCGTTGGTTTGATTCCTTGCTCTGTTTTATTCTTTCTGTTGTATTTTGTTTCCGCTGCTACTAATCTGATCACAGAAAGAAAGTTCAAAGAAGAGGAAGCAATTTGAATGTCTGGCTACATTCACCCCCCCCCCCTCTATAGCCATCCAAGGTCCAACAAGATCTAGCAGGAACGCTCAAGCAAGAAACTATACAGAGAGCACAACACCACAGCAAAACCCTTCACTTGTTTCCTGTCTGTTCTCTATTCGCTCCTCTGCTTCCCAGCTTCTTCTTAAGCGTCTGCTCACCCGGCGCGTCTACAAGCTCTGTCACCAACCCACTGACCTCGCTCAGTCCACTGAACCCTCTTCAGCTGAGCCTCAGGCCAGTCGTCAACTTCGCCAGCCAGTTGCTAGCCCGCGCCAAAAGCCGTTGAAACCTGCAAAGGGAAAACAGACAAACCTGACCGAAGCGAAAGTCGCCACTTGACCCTCCTTCTTGGTTTGAGTCATCCCTGTCTCACCTGCACACTTATCAGATGATTAGCAAAGCATATCAAAAGGAATCAGCATAGTAACAGAAGTGATCAGAGCGATCTGACAACGTTTTCAAATTAAAGCTCAGACACTGATCGGTCACCAGACCGATCAGTGATGACCCTGATCGATCAGGCTACCTCCTGATCGATCCAGTGACTCTGTGATCGGTCACACTGACCGATCAGGGATCGGGGATCGGTCACACTGACCGATCCATCAGCTTACTGGCCACAACCCGCAGGTTCACTGCCAGAAGCACCTGATCGGTCACCTGACCGATCAGGTTGTGCCCTGATCGGTCTGGTGACCGATCAGGAGCCATCCTGATCGGTCAGGATGTCCACAGACTGATCCCTAATCGGTCAGATAGACCGATTAGGGTTTCAGGGATCGGTCAGATAGACCGATCAGGGTTTCTCACAGAACCATTCTCATCTCTCTCTGATCGTTCACCAGAACGATCAGAAACCAAACAGAAACATTCTGTTCTCTCCCTGATAGTTCACCAGAATGATCAAAATCCAAAGAGAAACATTCTGTCCTCTCTCTGATCGTTCACCAGAACAATCAGACTCCCTGGATCGATCACCAGACCGATCCACAACCAGGAGTTAGTGCCAACTCCCTGATCGGCCTCCAGACCGATCCAGCTCCGACCAATTCAACCCTAAGTCCAGAGAATAGGCTCCCTACCCCTCTCTGACTCATGCTCAGTCACTTAGCTTCACTCGCTAGGATCCGGCTTCACTCACCGGGATTTCTTCCACCTAGCTTCACTCACTAGGACCCGGCTTCGCTCACCGGGATTTCAGTCACCCAGCTTCACTCACCGAGACCCGGCTTCACTCACCGAGGTTTCCATCACCTGGCTTCACTCACCAGGACCCGGCTTCACTCACCAGGATTTTCATCTCCTGCCTTCAGTCACCAGGACCCGGCTTCACTCACCGGGGTTTCCGTCACCCGACTTCACTCACCGGGGGTTCCATCACCTGACTTCACTCACCAGGACCCGGTTTCACTCACCGGGATTTTCGTCGCCCGGCTTCACTCACCGGGGTTTCCATCACCTGGCTTCACTCACCAGGACCCGGTTTCACTCATCGGGATTTTCATCACCCGGCTTCACTCACCGGGATTTTATGCCCAGTCCCCGACCAGGACTTAAGTCAAATTTACTCAACCAAACTTAAATCGGTGTCAACACCAAAATAGCAATCGGGTCAGACTGCATCAACATAAATCACCCCAAAATCTTGATTTGGTTTCTTCATCTAATCCTACTTGAGGTGCATATATGCTAATTACGTTCATAGCTTCTTTCGCTATGACTATCTTGAGAGCTATAATTCTATCCCCTTTCTAACTACAACAACTTCATCTTTTAAAGAACTATCTACAAAAATTCACTCTATTTCTTGTTTTACTCTTTCTTGTGTACCATAACTTAAAATCCGAGTTCTCTATCATTTTTGCCTTCTCGCCTACTCATTTTTCTCTTGCACACACAAAATACTAATTTTTCTCCTAATTATCGTATCTACTATCTCCATTATTTTACCAGTGAGAGTTCCTATATTCCATGTTCCAAATCTCAAACTATTACTTTTCTTATAATGTTTATTATTATCCTACCTATGGTGTGAGAACTCTTACCTATTTAACACTACACCCAAGTTCTCATAGAGATGTAACGGTCCTTGCCGAGACGTTACAGTCGGACCCTGTAATATGAACCCTTACATATTTAGCACTTCACTCGAGTTCTGGAGATATAGCGGTCCTTACCGAGACGTTACAGTCGGACCCTGCAACGCGTACCTTCCGAGGAACATCCTAGCATTAGCATAATAGTTTAATGGATTCATTCATATAGTTTTGTCATAGTTTTTTATGTTGGTTGACAACCTAATGCAACCCTCCTTTATCCGGGCTTGGGATTGGCCATGATTAGGTCGTCACAAGCGGAGTTGGATTACAGTATTCAAGCTAAAAAAATTAAAAAGTAAAACCCCCTAGGGTTCACCTTCCCAATTGGGTTATAATGTTCAATCATAATTTTTTTAAAAAAAAATTAAGACGTCTCCTATTACATGGTATTAAATTTGTTACTTTTAAAATTTGAGACTTAAAAAAAAGGTAAACCCCAAACTTTGGCACTATAAAAATCTTTTCAAAAGTTTGGTATTAGAATTGTCAATTTAATATCAAGTTTGAGACCTGAAGAGTACGTGCCCCTTTTTTTCTCTTTTTAATTGAGAAATCTTTGGTGCTTTTAATTAATGTAAGTGAAAATTACTTGGGCTTGGGCTTAGGCTTAGGCTTGGACTTGAGCTTTGATCAGACTTAAGCATGAATTTAAATAATTAAGTTAATGAGTTGGTCTGGTTTAAATTATTAGTTAATTTAACTAAATCAGTTTGGTCCAATTAAATCCCGAACTAGTTTAAATCATTAGTTAGTTTAACCCGCCCAATTTTGTCCAAACCAAACTAGGTTTGATTGGTTTACTTAATAGGTTCGACTTAAACTTAAATGAGCCTAAGTTAAACAATAACAATAGGACATCCCAATTAGATTAGTTCTCATAAGGACAAGGAACTAAGTTAATGTTTAGATCCAATTTTCCCAATCGATCGATCTGGTATGTTAGTAAACAGGAGCTCCTCAAATAAAGAAAATTTATTTTTCTTATTTACTTATTTGGATGTGTGTGAATTGAAATGAATCGATTTTATTATTGATTTGTTAGTTTTATACTGACAATATTATTCCAGATATCTGTCAAGGATGATATGCACGATGACCCATCGTGATGTGCGACAAAATGAACTGGGGAAGCGATTGAGAAAATAGAGTATAATCCGGGATGAACGGGATAATAACGAACACCATCCTAGTATTTTTCCTCATGGAAGTAGTATTAGCTTATCTAGTTTATTAGAGTTCTATTATTATTACTGTCTTTATGTACAAATAAAATTAGCCTATTAAGTTTTTGAAAACCATGTAGTATAGACTATTGTTATGTATGGACAATGCTACTTTATGAAAAAGTTATATTTTATGTGAACAAAGTTGAAAATAATTAATTCATTTAATGATTAGTTCATGTTTATACAAATAATTAGTTTATTTAATGATTAATTCATTTTAATTCAAATAATTAGTTGATATTTAATACTTCATTTAATTATTAATTCATGTTTAAAACAAATGATTAGTTTATTTAATAATTAGTTTATGTTCAATATAGATGATTAATTTATTTAATGATTAGTTTATGTTAATACAAATGATTAGTTCATTTGATAGGATATGTGTAATAGAATTGATCAACGTTGATTAGATTGGAATATATAAATGATAAGTGGAAACGTAGTTATTGTTCGGAGCGATCGTGCGGCTAGAGGGAGGGTGAATAGTCGATCACCCACAAATTCATCGGTTCTTCCTACAGATGTTAGTACGCAACGGAATACTATATAAACTAAAACTAATAAGGAAGAACACAAACAAATTTAACGTAATTCGGAGATAAGACTCCTACTCCACGACAATCCGTATGGTAGACAATCCCGATCCGTCAGTGGATGAGTCCTCGGAAAGTCTCTGACTAGCTCGTGCCGGAAAGCCTCCGACTAGCTCGTGTCGCTCCTTGTGAGTGGAGAAACCTTACCACAACCTTGCAACAACTCCTGAGCACCAAGACTACTAATTGACCTCTAACCAAGACTAATTTCGTCAATCCTAGCCAGCCTAACTGAGCTCCCTTAAATAGAGCTCGTGGCTGAACTAGTCGTTACCAGTCGACTGATTCCAACATCAGTCGACTAATCTAGCCGAATTTGAATGTTACAGTCCAACGTTCGAATTCCAACCGACACCAATCGACTGCACAAAAGATCAGTCTACTGATTTTTCTGTGACCTCTACCAGTCGACTAATCCCACATCAGTCGACTGATCAAACCCTAAACCTAGGATTTCTCATCCCGAGTATAATTCACTAAAAACTTGGACACTCACGACTCACTTGATTCTTCTTGCAGCTTCGATCTGTTGCCTTCAAGCCTTCTTCATCTTTGGCTCTCGTCCCTCGGATGCATACAAGCCCACGGCTCATCTCCACATGTCATCCTTCACGTATGCCTCGAAGGGTGCTTCCCTTGGCTCATCGTTCCTGCCTTGTCCACAGTCCCTCGGATGCACCATCCTTCACTAACCCGAAGTCATCAAGCTAAGTCTATGTGTATCCTGCAGAACTTGTACACTCAAATACACATATCAAATTAAGGGTGATCCTAACTTAAACCTTTTGCCCAAACATCAAAATACATGGTCTCGCAAACCATAGATTACCTCAACAATCTCTTCCTTTTTGATGTTTGACAATACGTTTAAGTTAGGAAAACAAATAGCAAATAACAATGCTAAAAACATTTGGACTTATGTTTCCAAGGCTACGCCTTAGACTTATACTGTCAATGCATATGTCAACATGCAAATGCAAATATGCATGGATCCTATCACAAGACACCCCTCACACCTAAACTCCCCAATGAGTTAGGATTTTTAGCAAGCGGGTTTTTTAAGAACCTCTCCAAGGCTCCTCTTACATTGGACTTACAAAGGCATTTTAAGAACCTATTATAAGGTTCCTTCTTTACCAAAATATGAGCAGCAATGCTCCCCCTTCACCTAAGCTCCCCCTTGACCTAGGATTTTATACAAAAGTGTGTTTGATTTCTCACTTAAATCTAATACTTCTCTCCCTTTGTCATACATCAAAAAGAACTCCAACAATATTTCAATTATTGAATTCTTTAACCTCTAATGATCATCAACAGTGTGTAATAACCCCCCATAAGATGATACACATGTTTGTCATCATTAGGACACTTTTCGATTTTACTGAAAATAATTTCACCACGTATTAGTTGATTGAGTCAGTTATCAGTCGACTGACCCTTATCGAAAATCAAATCACAGAATTATCAGTCGACTGACCTCTGCACCAGGCGACTGATAGTCTGATATCAGCCTATTTTTATATTTTTAACCCAATTTTAGAAATGTACCAATAATTTCTAAATCTCCAAAAATTCCTAAATTTTGTGGAGATATTTGTGGTACCCATGGCCACTTGAAAAAAATACATTTAAAAATATATATATCTCGAATCATAAGATTGACTATCACTCCAAAAATGTTTGTAGTGGCGATCAAACTATTATCCATGTTGTTCATGTTAAATTAAGTTCAACACCAACTGTAAAAAAAGATAGAGATAGGACGACAAGACTAAGTCAACAGTCAAGTCCTAATCCAACTTAGAACCTAAGCTCTCGAGCCTCTCTATGTACCTGATCATCTTGTGTACGTGAGACCCAACTTGATTTCCTTCCACTAGCATGGTTCGGAACAATGCTCGAGAGGTTTCATACCTCTCTACTCTCGCACTCTCTTTGAAGAGCTCAGCATGTGTTGATCAATCTCCTTAGCAGTTATGTTCTCATGCTGTCTCTGCAACTCGGAAGACATAGAAGATAGTATAATGCATTGCATATTCAATGCATCTTCCATATACTGACAGTAATATGATTGATCTTTATCTGAAGCATCGAGTGCAGGTTCCTTTATAGGTTTGTTTTTGAGTACATGAATTTTTCTATCATGTCTTAGGATGATTTTTACTTTCCTATACCAATCCAGGTAGTTGCAACTGAGGAGGTATTCTCTTTCTCGAGAATGCTTCGCAGCAAAAGAGTACTTGTGTTGGCCATTTAAAATGACAATTTAAAGTAGAATTTTAGTATTTATGGAATGTATATTTAATAAAAGATTTATAACTCCTATTATTTTATTCAGGTCAAACAACCTCCACTATTAAAATCGAAAATTGATTAGTAACAATTCCTAATAGTATCGAAATTAATCCTGAATCATATATTATACACACAGCTGAGTTGTATTTACATGTTATATTCATCGAGTAAGTCTTTACTTGTCAATCACAAATCTATATTACTTTCGATATATTCTTATCGAGTGTTTTAGAATATATATGACTTTCGGTCTTAAATACCTAGCTGAAAGTATACAAATGGTCAGAGAGCGTGGATGTTGGTTTTGTCCCAATGTGATCCCTCTTGTTGGAGTTGCAAGGTTGCAAACATTGTCCCACATCGAAAACACATGGGAAAGATCATAGGCTTATAAGGAAAAAAAGATATCTCCATTGGCATAAGGCCTTTTGGGGTGAGCCCAAAAGCAAAACCATCAGGGCTTAGGCCCAAAGTGGACAATATCATACCATTGTGGAGATATCTAAATTTCTTTTAGTCCTAACAAATGGTATCAGAGGCAGGTCGCTCTTCACCGGACTAACCGCCGGAAGAAGCACGAGCTAGAGCCATGATCCAGATCTAACCATGTGAGTTAAGCCTTAAATAAAGGATGTGTGAACTCCCGTGTCTTGATCAAGAGGACCAGATACCAGGCAGAGAAATCCTAGTATGTCGGGTGGACCGAGGGGCAGAAAGTCCTGGTGGGTTAACGATCAAACATCAAATGGAAAGGGTTTCCTCTTGAGGGGGGCTTGTGGTCCTTTGTTTGAGGGGAGGATTGTTGGGGTTGCAAGGTTGCAAACATAGTCCCACATCGAAAACACATAGGAAAGATCATGGGCTTATAAGGAAAAAAAGATATCTCCATTGGCATGAGACCTTTTGGGATGAGCCCAAGAGCAAAATCATAAGGGCTTAGGCCCAAAGTGGACAATATCATATCCGGTGATTTAGTGAGATTTCGAGAGAGAAAAAAAATAAAGATATAGTGAAATGAAAGACGTGATTTTGAGTTTAGCATATTTCATCCCTGGATTATCATCCTTCTTTTGTAGCTCTTACCGCGTTCCATTACGACATCGAGATCCTCCTTATATGTAACAAACTAACAATCATCAGCCATCATTATTGTCCATCCATTTAGTAACGGTCCATCAAGATCTACTCCTTCAGGAGCAATTAGCGTTCGCTATTGTTGATCGTCTTTATTTCCTATCGCTCCCTCCTCAAATAAGATATCATTAAACTATGCACACACCCATCTTCCCCGACTCAATCTCCGCTGTGGAGTATTATTCAGTTCCGAGCCTAATTCCTGGGCATTGGACTATGATATTAAGCACCGCTTAACTTCGGGTCGATCGTTTGAAGTTAGAAAAATATCGTTAATCGATTGGCTCCGAATCTAATTTTTAGGCCCGAGTGTCAAAGACACTATGTTTCCCAAGCCCAAGTTCGCCCGAGGTCATCCAATAACTTCAACCCTTTCCTTTCGCGTCTGACACGATCATAGACTATATTATATTGTATAAAAGAGTTTTAAAATTTACAAGGATTTCTGAAAAGTTTCTTCCAAAAAAAATAGAATAAAAATGGCTGCGGAATAACTAGGGGGGAAAAAAATTAGAAAAACAGACAAGTACATCTATTTAAAATAGAAAACGGACAAATACATGAGTCTTCGTTGATTTGCACGGATTTTTGATAGAAAATGGCTGCAGAATAAAATAGAAAAATAGCTCTAACAATTTTTCAATAATGTCGATAATAAAAATAAAAAAATACATTTATTAAAAGTAAAGTAATTTACACAAACAAATGCATCAGATTAAAACAGATCAAAAATTGTTCGATCGATGTATGCAAGCACAGAGTAATTAAATAAAGTGTAATGATACGTATAGTGAAAATGAATGTCTCAGTGAAAATTTTAATTATCAATCGATAGCATGTCCGACGTCCGATCGCTGATCGGATACTACCGGTGGCCTTCGACCGTCATCCTGAACCAAACTATATTCTGGAGGTACGGTGAATCCATCGGAGATCGCTACAATTGCGATCTCATATTATTCGCCGTCGATTTCGACGGGTTCACCGTTGTCGGCGATCCTGACGAGTTCACCGTCCTCCCAAGGAATAGTTTGATTCGGAGCGACGATCAGAAGCCGCCGGTAGTATCCAATCGATGATCGGACATCGGACGTGCCGCCGAGTGACCGTCAAAGTTTTCACTGAGACATTCACTTTCATTATGCGTATCATTTCTCTTAAATAATGGAGGGGGAAACGAGGAAGCAGCAGTATCTTCAGCAGAAGGCGTCGCTGGATCCTGCACATCAACAGGCGCCACCGGGAATACCGTCGTGCTCCTCAAGCTGTCCTAGCTCGCTGCAGTTGCACCGACAGCAACAACAACATGTCGGAAGCGACCGAGGAGACAAATCTCCGGACGCATTGGAAATCAAACTTGAACTTAGCTGTGTTGCCGAGTTCATCGTCGATGGGTAGGGAGGCGTCGTTGCTCCCCCAAACAGCAGGTGTTGTTGCTGGAGGAGGAGGAGGATGAGGCAACGCAACGAGGCCCGGAGGAAACGAGCGGACGCCAGCCGAGATGGGCTTAATCTTCACCACAGCCGGGAGGCCTAGGATCCTTGAGGAGTCGTGATGTGGAAGTTTATTTCAAGAAAAATAGCATATTCAAGAAAAAAATCAAAAAAAATTTAAGAGATGACGTGACATAGTAATTATAGTGATCTCTGACAAATTTATTATGTCCGTATGATATAATTTAATTTAGAACGGTAACCGAAAGTCACCAATAATATCCGAATAATAATGGAATATGTTCATGACCACGTTATTTTTTTAGGTTTCTTTTAAATTTTTTACTTGTTCATATCGGAGCTTTTATTTCAATTAAAGTCATGATGATCATTTCATTTAATATAAATTAACCAAAATATTTGTATCATTCCACCGCATAAGAGTTAGTTATTAATTTTTATAATAATGATTTTATACATTTTATTTTTATTTTCATGAGTGATACTATGATTAAAATAATATTAATTAAAGTTACAAAACAAACCATATCAAAGACTTTATGACCTTATGTACATTTAAAGTAATATTATTTGATCATCATTAATTATGTAGAAGTTAATATATAATTTTTATAATTTGTAGAAGTTAATTGTTCTGCTTGTATCATGATAATTTCATATTATTTTGATTTTGCTTCTAGAATGATAATTTTAATAATATAGTTAAAATAATATCTTATCTATCTATTAATATTTATAAAATATAATTTTATATGTAGACATGGCATTCACAGGGAGCTTAGGATTCCCACCTAAACCGAATATAAATTTTTTAAATAAAAAATTTATAATTAAAAATATAAATTCAGAAGAAAATATATAATTATAAATCCTAAAAAAAAAATTCAGATCTTAATTCAAAATTAAAATTTTAAAAAATAATTTATCAAATTCAAAAAAAGATAATTTCAAATTGTATTTTAAAATTTCTAAAATTAAAATTTTAAATAAGTTATAATGATTACAGTAAAATATATAAAAAAATAAATTTAATTTAATTTTAATGAAATATAGGCGTTTAGCTTCCCTTGAGTTGATGTAAGAAAAATGATAGTCCCACATCTGAAGTTACCAAGACGACTTACACACAGAGTAATTATAAAAATGAACAAAAAAGGGTAAAGCAACTCATACCTTTTTCAGCCTTTTGACTAAGATCAAGTGTAGTATCTGTTCTTATCAGTTTAATATCTGATATGTGGGTCATTTATCTACTTTGATATTAAATTAATTTTTATACGGAGATGACCCATCACAGTAGCTTGCTACTAGAGTTTTCATGTGTCGCCTGTGTATTGTACTATAGCATAGGCCTGACACACCCTTATCAAAGCAAAGTAAACTTTAGATCACATTCACATCCACCATCTTATTTTGACATGAATCCACGATAAAATAAAATTATTTTTTATTTTAATTTTTTATTTAATAATAAAAATTAACATATATATATTATATAAATATAA
Source organism: Boesenbergia rotunda (assembly GCA_024364735.1). Taxonomy (NCBI): domain Eukaryota; kingdom Viridiplantae; phylum Streptophyta; class Magnoliopsida; order Zingiberales; family Zingiberaceae; genus Boesenbergia; species Boesenbergia rotunda. The sequence goes on from JAGFNQ010000858.1 coordinate 88,124, forward strand.
TTTAATTATGATCAAACCTCTAAATGCTAACATGTAACTTTTATCATGTGTCTGTATATTTAGAAATTAAAATACAGTTTCTATCACGTTAAATTTTAGGAGTAATTTTAGAATAAAATCATGAAACAGATGGCCTATTTAATTTTTTTTTAATAGAAAAAGGACGTTAATATAATTTGTCTCTTAATTTTGGATACCCATTTCAATCTGTGTCCAAAAAATTTTGAAGAAAGAAAAAACAATATGAAGTAAAGCGGGAGAAGAAGAGGGCAGATCCCCTGACCCGTTTGTCTCATTCTCGACGACGGCCGATGAATAATTTGATCATCGATTGGACATCATCGACGGTCTCCGGCTACCGCCCTGAATAAAACTAAATCCTAGGAGTATGGTGAACTCGTCGGGATCGTCACAATTGCGATCTCGCCGGATTCATCGTCAAATCCGACGAGAGTGCAATTACAGCGATTCCGACCAGTTCGTCATTCTTCCAGAGTATCATTTGATTCAGTACAACGATAAAAAACCATCGATGATGTCCGATCGATGATCGGACGATTCGTCGACTGTCGTTGGGGAGTGGGACAGGTGGCAAACTTTACCTCTGTCCCACTCCCCGACGATGGCCGGCGAGTCGTTCGATCGTCGAATCCGACGAGATTGTAATTGTAACGATTCTGACCAATTTACCGTTCTTCTAGGATATCATTTGATTTGGTACGACGATCAAAAATCATCAATGATATCCGATCGACGATCGGACAATTCGCCGACCGTCGCCAGAGGAATGGGACAGGCGGGACAGGGACAAAGTGGGACAGAAGATCTATCTAGGAGAAGAAGCAGTGAGCGGTCTAGATGTTAGTAAAATGACTCGACGTGATGTCGTGGACAAAGTGGGACAGAGGATCCGTCTAGGAAAAAAATGATTAATGAGGTTTTTTCAACCTCGAGCGACCGGTTCGACCCCATAGAAATTTCCCACCGGCCGTCAGGGGTAAATCGGGAAGCGCTCGCGATGGGCGGTCTTGAAGCCCAACGTCCCAGGGTTCCCACCCTATTTGGAAAAAAAAAATTCTATAAATATGCAATAGTACGAACCGTGGATATCTGAACTAATCGCTTTACCACTGCATCATAGTCGTAAGGGAAAAAACCGTCTAGGAGAAGAAGAAGGTGTCGGATCCTCTGTCACGGACAGGCCCCTGTCCCGGGGTCCCGCTCGCCGGCGACCGTCGCGAGTCTTCCGATCGACGACCGGACACCACTAATAATTTTTGATCGTCGTCTCGAATAAGACGATATCCTCGCAGAACGGTAAATCGATCGAAAACGTCGCATTGTAATCTCGTCGGATTCAACGGTGAATACGGCAGCATCACAATTGCGGCGATACCCGACGGATTCATCGTACCCCCCAGGGTATAGTTTTGTTCGGAACGGCGGCCGGAGATCGCCGACGATGTCCGATCATTGATCGGACAATTCATCGACGATGATCGATGAGCGGGATAGAGGCCGGATCTGGGACAGAGGATCCGGCCTCGAAGAAGATGCAGTGAGCGGTCCATATGTCAGCAAAATGACCCGACGTGATGTCGTCAGCCAGCTGGTCATTCAAACTCATCACTACCGTTCATCAGATTGGAGTCGAACGGTTCCAATAAACGGAGCCCATTACGCACTAAATTTTTGGATGCGGATGTCCAACGGTACGAAACCCTCGATTACCTGGCAGCCCGCATAAATCCTCTTCTTCAGTCCCAAGGAAGACGATCCCAAACCTCGTCGATCGTGCTCTCGATCGTGCTCGCGGCTGGCGTCGCTTTCGAGTGGCCGAGTCCACTCATCAATCTCTATCTTCCTCATCGCTGATCCAGTTCTCCTGTGCCCGGCGGGGGCGCTGGGGGCGAGCGTAATCGCCTTATGCATGCAGTTCTCCTGTGCCCGGCGGCGGCAGGCGGCAGCCACAGCTTGCAATCCGATGGAGCCGAGCTCACGCGCAGGAGCAATGCTGGCGTCGGTCCAACCGTCATGTGCTGCAGCGAGCTCGCTCAAGGAGCAGCGGCGGCCGTGCTTCTGGCGCAGCAGCGAGAAGGAATGAAGTAAGTAATCTACTTGTGTTCGCTGCGAGTAGGTTTGATGTTTCAGGTTCCGAGTGGGGCTTTCTTATGTTTTCTGAATCTGTATGATCTTCGATAAGAACCTTATGCGATCGACAAGGATATTGATAACCCCAGGTTAGTCTACAAAGTTCAACGAAGATGGAATGCTACCAAGAAATCTCAGGTTCTCAGTGAAACGATACAACAAATCCAAACACCCATAGAAGAACAAATGCTAACCTAAAAAGGGGGAAATCAATAAACAAGGTTATTGGCAATCCCAACTTGCATGTGAATTAGGTAACAACATCCCACTAGACAACGCATGTCGACTATTAGTAGCTTCATATGTTAGCTCTGGTTAACACGTAAGTGAGGAAATGATGGCCATTTTAACAAGATCAGACTAAGTCTGTATATGATTGTATCAAACAAGATCGCTGGCTTATGCAACTTGTACAGAGTAAAATGTGTATGCTTTTGTTTGCTCTACATTTACTCAATAGCATGGGCTGATTTTTGCTTGTATGTGCAACTAGTCTTGGTTTGTTCTATATTATTAAAAGGACAAAGATTTGCCTATTAAATTAACTTTCTATAACCTCCAAAGTAACATTCTTAGCCAGTAATATTTGCCTATTAAGATTTGTTCTATATTAAGCTTTGGTAACATTCTCAGCCAGTAAGAGCCAATGCAACATAGAACCATGCCCCAGAATACAAGGAAAAGATCAAAATTCTTCTATGACAAGTTACAAAATAGTAGCTACATGCCTGAAGCATTGAAGGATATGCTTATTGTTTAAAGTTTATTGTTTTTCTCTTGTTAGCATATAAACTTTTGTTGTTTGCAGCTATTGTTGTTGATGGCACACTTTCTGATGGTGTTCCTAAGGCAGAAAAGAGTGAACTTGAACAAGAAGCTTTGAAAGAAATGTGTAAAATCCTAGGTGAAGGATTATGGGATGCATTGACTCTCTATTGTGCGTAAATATTAGGATGGCAATTCCTATTGTCTCGTATTAATCAAGTTAAAAGGTAGGTTGTCATGTCTCGGGAAGTTGTATTTCTGATAGAAAATCGAACAACACTTCCTTGTACGACGGACATCTGAGACATGAGTACAAGGCCTACACGGCCACCACAATCCATCAGCCAACACAGTTGACAATGTCTATACAAAAGAAAAGACATAATATCACAGCAACTAAAAGTCGCGTACTGATACGACTTACGACGACCAACCAAAATCGGGTCTCCGTGGTACACAAAAGTACAATGTAAAACACAATGGAAACAAATCAAACATAAAAGACGGAAATACAATGTATCGTCTGATACAACCACATCAAACACAAGATGCCTCGACACAGGAGAACTGGGACAAGCCGTCGAGCACTTCAGACGATTATCCTGAAATAAAAACAAGGACTAACAGAGAGAGTCCAAATAACTCAGCGAATACATATATTTGATATGCATAGTAAACTATACTAGCAGTAAGAGTCCAGCTAACACAATCTCAAGTGTAATAGTAGAAAATGCAAAACTGAGGTATTTTAAGATAAGGCATACCAGTGTCAAGCTATCTCGGTAACATATAGGTCAATAACCCTCAAATACCCCTCCGCGGGTAAAATAAGTTCATCGGGTTGAATACATAACACAACATGTATGTGCATGTCAAACAAATGCAGCATCCAAATGCAGGAAACATAAACAAATACAATCCATGCATCATGCACATGATGCAATGACATGGTCACCCCTGTCACTAGTCAGCCATCGTCACAAGTTATAAGTGAGGATGCTGGCAGAAGTACTCATCCAAATATAGGGTTGTGAAAACTATATGCATTCCAACCTCACTGTTCCTGAGTGACCGAGTGGACATGATGCTGATGGAGTAAACATTGCTACCCCATGTCATATGGGGGAGATAAAATCTCTTATCTCCTCATATCACCGGAAAGATGAGGGATCCCTGCTTGCTACCACGCTCGGGTATACTATCCGTGAGCGACCGAACGGAACAATACAGAGCAACTGTATACACTCGAAGGGGTCCCTAATTGCTACCACGCACCAGAACCACTGCAAGAGTGATCGTGTGGAGTCTTGACAAAGCAACTGGACACACCCTCCGATAGCCACCACCCATGAGTGGCTATGTGCACACAACATGATCTGACGATCCGTCTCGACCACAAGGGAGCCCAGGGTCGTCAGCTATGCAATAGTGTAGGTATGATGTATGACACTAAACGCATGCAACATCCTACCGAAAGACCTCCCTAGAATATAAGGCATGCACAGATCTAAGTTGTAAACCATGATCTAAAAATAAACTACCAGTATACACGCAAAATACTACTAGTGGTCAAGCTATGCCGAGTACGCACTATACGAGAGTAAACGGGAAGCATCTCAAGGTCAAGTTACTAGTATCCGGTGGAGGTATACAAGAACAGATATGTAATAAAAGCCTACTGCTATCATAACAAACCATGCATATAAACTGTGACAATATCTAAAATAGATAAGTCGAAGGTACCCACCTCCAAGTAGATGCTCGAAATGAAGAGAACCTCACCGTCCAAATAATCCGCAAGGATATATCCAAGTCAATCAATGTCCTATATCAAATACATAATCCTTAGCTATTTTCACAAAAGTACGTAGCTAACCAACTACTATCCCGTATTTGTAGTGACCCTAATTATCATAATTATTTAATTAACCCAAATTAAATGATTAATTACTAATCAATCCTATGTATTTGGACTAGCTTAATCTCCCATGAAGACTAAACCAATCCCAAATATCGAACTCGAATTAGCCAATGAAGCTCACAGCCAGAGGAAGGCAAACAAAAGTGGATCCAAACCCACCCATGGAGCTCACGACACATTCTACACAAAACAGAGTAAACAAAAAGAGAAAATTCCTCTTAACCCAAGAACAGATGGAATTCCACTAAGATGGAGCTCACGACAGATCTATGAAAGCAAGGAAACAGCAAGAATCTTTACTTCTCTACACAACCTCAGCTCACAATAGTACCTACCCTAAGATCCAAAAGCTACGACTCCATCTAATGAACTCAACACCAAACAGAAACTAGATCAAGATCAAGTTACATACCTATTTTCAAATCTATAGTCTGGATCAACCCATCAACTCTTTCTCACTGATCTATGCCAGTTCCTACAGCAAACCTCATTTGTTCTAATCTAACTCAAGCCGATCATTAATTCGAAACAGATCAATCATAGAACAAAAGAGGAATCCATTCCTTAAACAGAACTCGAATTTCCATCCAATGAATCCAGAAAACAAAAGGAGGAAACTCAAAATCCAAATAGAGCTCTAACAGAACTCTAATGATCTGAAACGATCTATCTCATCTACTTCAAGAACAAACTGAAACAATAAGATGTAAATTAATTACGTCCTTACCTCACCACAATTCCACAGACACAGCTTGTTTCCTCCTCCCATTCAGATCCGGCAGTCCAAGGATCGCAAGAAGCAACCCCACAACCCACGATCCTTCCTTATGAGCTCGGTAAGACACCCTTAACTAGTGCTCCAATCGCTACTGATCTGTGACTCAATCAGCACATCACATCGGTAGAGATAGGCATACAAGGAGTAAAGGAAAAAACCATGAGAACTAGCGTTGACTTACCTCTAAACAACCAAAGGTGGAGATCAAGATGAACTCGGGAGGACGGCGGTGACAGCTAGCGGTCGCACGATCAAGATCAAGCATCGTCGCTTAGCAGTAATCACCAAGGAGGGGAAGATCTACCAATCACAACCTCCACACACTTGAAGGTGATCCTCAGATATGGCGTATGCGTGGCGATCAACTGAAGAAGAAAAGCGACTCAGGAAAGAAGGAAAGAGTGGCTGGTTTTTGTGCGATTGCGAGAAGAAGATGACGGGCCCAAACTATGTGTCACGAATGTGGACCTCAAATTTAGAATTTATAAATGAATGAAAGCTGAAAACCCTTTTACAATCAAAAGTATGAAAATGTAATATAGGGGCCACAGGTCGTATTTTTCTCGGGGCTAGTTGAAGGTTTGTTTGATTCGCGCTTGTATTTATGTGTCGTTGGTGTTTTCGGGTTTCAAATAAGTATTCGGATTTTGGTTTCGAATAGACAAAAGAATGCAATGAAAAGCTAAGTCACTCAATTAAGGGAGCTACACAAGGAGTTGACACTTAATGATTCAACCAATGGAAACCGAATCAAGCTAAAAGTTTGGACACAAATTTGATATCGAATTTGCAAAACAGGTTGCTAGAAGAATTAATAAAACAGGTTGCTAGAAGAATTAATAAAAAAGGGCAGGAATTTTTAGCAACAAACAAACTTGGCACAAATCAAGCTAGCTACCAAATTTTTGAATCAACCAATTGTAAGGAAGCTCAGATAAGTCCGAATGCACTTGATACACAATAGCTCCCTGCAAACTGCATTAAACTTGGCACCAAGCACTTCCTAATCTGCACTTGATACAAAGTGCAGATTTTTCAGCAGTTGGCACACAAAAGAAGGAAAACTGATTCACAATTCTGCTGCCTTTGCAGAAAATTGATCACTGCAAATTCCAAGTTGAAACTGGTCAATTGAGCTTAGGAAGCAAGGCTATTAGTGGATAGATTTGCAAGAGTTGAAGGAAGCACTTAAGCATCCAGATGCAGCTCCAGATCAGACATATTAAGGCAGAACATGTGCAGATTTCATGTACAATTCAGATTCAAAACAATCGAACCAAGTAATCTGAATTCAATGCAATGATACACCAGAATTTCATTTATCTTGGCACTAATCCAATTCAGATTTGTTACTTGATACACAATGTGAGCTCGGAACTAAAGTGCAGTAACCACATGAACAATTCAGAAATGTAGAAACGCAGAAATTAAATGTAGACTGCAGAAACTTTGGATGCAAGGAACTAAACTGCTACTCAGAGAGCAGATTGATCATTCCCAATATGATTCATATTTCTGAAGAATCAAACCATGGATGCAAAGAAACACTACGATGCTGATGTGCAGAAATAAGAAGATGCAGAATTGGAATTCAGATTATGGCATTGAAATTGATACAAGGATTGATACGCTACAACCGATTGCATAAACAAATTAATCAAGTGGAGATCTAGTGCAATGGTTGCCCGATCAATAACCTCTTTAGGTGCTGGAATCGAAAACGTAGCAATAAATGGGGAGAATGCAGAAATGAAATGGAAGTGCAGAAATTCAGAATTGTTGATACGCAGCAATAAATTGGCACGCAAGAAATTTGAACTAAAATTAACTGAAATCAAACACAACTATCCACTAGGTAGGTTCCTAAACTACTCAACTTGAAGACGTAAAGCTAGATTACAGCTGAAACAATGCAATAAATGAAACTTAACCAAACTGAAACCAATTCAGAAACGAACAGTGCAGAACTGAAAATTAACAGCTAAGAAAACGAGATTAACCAAGGAAATCTAAACTCAATCACTCCCTAAGCTCGAAATCTTCTTGGTCGTCAATCAAGAGCTGTCTTCGAACCCCTAGGCACAGCAAATCATTGGAAAACAACTTCAATCGATCACTCTGCTCAAAATGCACGCAGCTGGAATTTCAATCCAATTTCCTTGGCCTCAGTTGATGGTGGTTGCTATGATGATTCGTGGACCATCTGAGTTCACCTGAGAACCCCTACAGCCGGCTCAGATGGTCGGAAATGGCTTGCGGAAGAAGTACAAGTGATTAGATTGCTGAGCTGCCGAAACCCTCAAACAGCCCTCTTCCGGTGCAAATTTGAGCTGAATTCTCCACCAAAGCTAGCTCCAATGATCCAGAAGATGATCTAAGGTCGAGATTGAGTGGTCGCGCCCCTTGAATTGAAGAAAAACTGCTAGAAAACGAAGAAGATGAAGAAAACCTACTGTAGCGGCTGAGACGCGACGAGGAGAAGGGCTGGAAAAATCTGATTAAATACATTAGCCATGGACGGCCCAGATTGATTGGAGGAGATCCAACAGCAAATCTTGCTCTGATTGGAGCCAAACTTTTATGATGATGATCTGGGGTCAGGATCTGCCTCGTGGTAGCTCGGATCCTCCAGATATGCAACGGATGGTCCAGATCAACTCTATCTGTGAATGGACGCTCTAGAGCCCTCCTTGCTTGATCCAACGGTTGATTTAGCTCTGATTGGGATGAAACCTTCAGATCTTGATCATAGAGCTTGATCAACCCTATCCCTAGCTCGGATTTCTCAGATCGTCCCGGATGGCTCAGATCTAGCCGCTTTTGAATCGGATGGCCCGGATTAATCGTAGGCTTGATAATCCGATCCGGTTCACATCCGACTCAAGTCTGACCCAATATGCCCTAGGTCCAGGATTCTTTCTTGCCTACAAAAATATATCAGAAATTTAGTGGCCAAATAATCCAAAAATTGTGTAATTTTGCAATTAAGTCCAAAATAAGATAAAGTTCCAAAACCTAGGGTAAAATCAGAATTAAGCAATAAAAACATGGGTCAAACATGGATTTTAACATCTAAAATAATCACAAAAAATGGTACTTATCAACTCCCCCACACTTAACCTTGAGCGTCTCGCGAAACTACTAAATAAGTATCCCTTAGGCTTTCTTAAGCATAATTAGAAGCAAATGAAAAGAAATTACCTAAGGTTGTCAATTCTCATAAATCTAAGCTCTATGGATTAGTATCTTGTCCTTAAATCAACAACTCAGCCCTTTCATCCATCATGAATCATTGAGATGAATTTAAAATCACTAGCCTTGCAAGGAAAATTTTGGGTGGCTCTCTCCTAAGTTCTAAGTTGATGATGGAAGTGGAGCTCACTCAAACACACATGCTTCCCGCACTACCATAGGCTTGCTTATAATCTACTCTCCACCATTAATCATGATTAGGAGTCAACATCTATAAAAGCTTATTCAAAAGGGAAATGACATATGAAATGGTAGAAATGAAATAGAAGACATTAAAATAGCAAATTTGATGGAATGGAAGACTTGAATGCTTAAAGATATTCTTGATGCATTTTGCCCTCCTTTCAGTCCATATAATGAAGTCCAAAGTGTGGTAGAGTGTATCTTTGCAATATCCTTCTAAAATTTGATGAAAAGAATTCCTCTCCTTTGTGCCAATTTTTCCCCTTCCGTGCCAATTTGTTTCTTCCTTTTCCTTTTCTGAAATTTTTTTTTCTTTCTTCCCTCTACTGAAATCAGAATATAATGGAGCAAATCTTCAATGTGGATAAGATTATCTTCACTAGTATCATAATGCCAACAACTCATTATGTGCCCACTTTGTTCTTCTTCTTCTCTTTTTTTTTTCTTACTTAGCTGCAAATATTTTTTCTGTTCTGATTTGAACCATCCAGCAGCCACTTCTCTTGTTCTGATTAGCAGTGGATATCCTTGAGACAAATTTGATGCACTTATATACCAAGTTCCTTGATTCACAGCCCAGGAAAATCCAAAAACTGCTTCATCTTGATACAAACTGCACTCGCAGCTTACACTCTCAACATTTCTGATCTCAAAAAATGGTACTTATCAACTCCCCCACACTTAACCTTGAGCGTCTCGCGATACTACTAAATAAGTATCTCTTAGGCTTTCTTAAGCATAATTAGAAGCAAATGAAAAGAAATTACCTAAGGTTGTCAATTCTCATAAATCTAAGCTCTATGGATTAGTATCTTGTCCTTAAATCAACAACTCAGCCCTTTCATCCATCATGAATCATTGAGATGAATTTAAAATCACTAGCCTTGCAAGGAAAATTTTGGGTGACTCTCTCCTAAGTTCTAAGTTGATGATGGAAGTGGAGCTCACTCAAACACACATGCTTCCCGCACTACCATAGGCTTGCTTATAATCTACTCTCCATCATTAATCATGATTAGGAGTCAACATCTATAAAAGCTTATTCAAAAGGGAAATGACATATGAAATGGTAGAAATGAAATAGAAGACATTAAAATAGCAAATTTGATGGAATGGAAGACTTGAATGCTTAAAGATATTCTTGATGCATTTTGCCCTCCTTTCAGTCCATATAATGAAGTCCAAAGTGTGGTAGAGTGTATCTTTGCAATATCCTTCTAAAATTTGATGAAAAGAATTCCTCTCCTTTGTGCCAATTTTTCCCCTTCCGTGCCAATTTGTTTCTTCCTTTTCCTTTTCTGAAATTTTTTTTTTCTTCCCTCTACTGAAATCAGAATATAATGGAGCAAATCTTCAACGTGGATAAGATTATCTTCACTAGTATCATAATGCTAACAACTCATTATGTGCCCACTTTGTTCTTCTTCTTCTCTTTTTTTTTTCTTACTTAGCTGCAAATATTTTTTCTGTTCTGATTTGAACCATCCAGCAGCCACTTCTCTTGTTCTGATTAGCAGTGGATATCCTTGAGACAAATTTGATGCACTTATATACCAAGTTCCTTGATTCACAACCCAGGAAAATCCAAAAACTGCTTCATCTTGATACAAACTGCACTCGCAGCTTACACTCTCAACATTTCTGATCTGTCGAGTGGTTTGATCTGAGTTCTTGGCAAAATCCATTGCATCCCAGTTTAGTTCCGATCAGTTCAGCTCACTTTAGCTCACTATTCTGCACAAACTGCACAGATTTTAGACTTTTCACAGCTTCTCTTCACTTGAGATCATGGCACTTTACTTTCCTATACTTCACTTCACTGCTGATTTCACTCAGCAATTTAAATCCTGCTCCGATGAGGTTTAGTCCAGTCAAAAGCCTCTCTGCCAGTTCTGTCTAATTTCAGCAAGGCATTGCTGATTTGATGGAAGCACAATTCAACTTGAAATTGATACAAAATTGTGCCCAAACTGCTCAAGTTTCAAATCTGCTCAGCTGCAGATTTTGTTTTGTTTTTTTTTCTTTTTTTTTCATTCAAATCAGCCTTCGAATTCAGATCCCAGCCATGTTTCTCTCATTCAGCAGTTTAAAATCTGCTCCCAAGTGTAGGATCGATGCACGTGAGAGGGGGGGTGAATCACGTGCGTTTTTCAAAAATCAAAGCGCTTTAAAAAGCGTGCACAGCGGAAACGAAAGAAACGAAAAACAAACACACTAACACAGACGAGTTTTACTTCGTTCGGAGCCTTCGTCGACTCCTACTCGAAGGCCCAGGTCCCTCGGACCTTTCCGTTGGGCAATCCACTAGTATTCTCTACCGGTAAGCACCGATAGAGTAAGCGAGTACAGAGGAATTGAAAGTGTGACAACCCCACACTTTCAAGCAATTAAATGCAATAAAATATTTATTAAAAAATTATCTTTTTACCGACGTCCGGAGTAGGTCGACTCTTTCGGGGCAGCAGGACGTCGTCGGCTCGAAGTGAAGCGTTTCCGGAGCAAGGCGCGAGCGTAGAAGAACTTGGAGACTTTGGAAGAAGTGTTGTTCAAGAATAGGGTCGAGGCCTTCTTTATATAGGGCAGGGGGCGCCCGACATGCTCGGGGCGCCCCCCACGTGGCTCTTGATCCGGCGAGCCCTCTGGTCAAGGCTGATCTCTTCATCTTCGGGATCAGCTTTGACCGGGGCGCTTGACGCGCGCGGGGCGCCCGGTTGACCGGTCAAAGCGTCATCTTCAGGGCTTCGCGAGAGTGAGCTGCAGCAGCCTTCAGTGGCGTGGCACAGTGGGCGCCCGAGACACGCGGGGCGCCCGACATGCGGGGCGCCCGACACACGCGGGGCGCCCCCAATTGCGCTGCTGTCGGGGCGTTTACCTCTCTGCTGACTTTGGGTTGACTCTGGGGCGCCCGACACATCCGGGGCGCCCTGCTCAGCTACGGCCTCACTCCTTTGAGGCTCTCTGAGCTGCAGAAACACAGTCCTTCGGTCCTGCATCCAGGGTTAGTCCAAAACAGCAAATAATAAGTTAGTTGAAACAGCCTTAGCTGTCTTGGTTCTGACTTTGGATCTCCAAAATGGAGCCCTAGGTCGAACCGACGCCTACTGTTCCCTCGACGGGGAACGCGTCCTCACTGGTTCGCTCCTCCAGTGACTTACCTCACTTACCCTTTGTGCAGCTTTACTTAACTTCTTGACCCACCAGGACTTCCTGCCAAAGCTCAACCACCCTGGTCTTCCTGCCAAGTCTCAACCAACTTGGTCTTCAGCCAGTTGTCAGGTCCCGCGGACCCAACTGGACTTCCCGCCAGGACTCAACCATCCTGGACTTCAGCCTGGTGTCTGGTCCTAAGTCTTTCAACCCTGCACACTTAGTAAAGAGGTTAAACACCAACAACCCTAACTTTAACCACTTTGTCATACATCAAAACCCGAGTTTGACCGTTAGTGCAAACTGCACCAACAATCTCCCCCTTTTTGATGTAATGACAACCTAGGTTAAAGTTAGAGAAAAAACTAGCAGATACATGCAAGTAAATAAAAAATAAGCATGAAAGTACATGGTGCAAAATTAAGTAGCAAATAGAATTTTCTAAGCTTTAACCCTACTCTCCCCCTTTGTCATTCATCAAAAAATTAGGCATAACAAGTGTAAGGGAGTAGAAATATAGGCTAAGTGTTAGAAATAAACAAGTCTTAAATCTATTTACTTAGCTCATAAAAAAAATTTTCTTTCAAAATATCAATCTTAATAAAAAAATGTTTTAAAGGATTAGCTGGAATTCCCTCTCAATCTTTATCAACTTTTATCAAAATTTTCAAAGGTGTTTTGTCAAAAATGATATTTTGAAAACGTATTTTGACCTCAGCTCCCCCTGGACCAAGTAATGATTGTGGTCTCTTTTCATGTGTCTAACTCTAGTTACTGACTAACTATCTAGATGATAGTAGTGTTCACAGGGTTAGTCAAGTCAGGTAATAATGTCTAGCTCAGATTTTAGTGCTAGACTACTTGACTTGATCACTGTAATGTTGGTATTTTACGCCCAGACTTACTGTGATGCACTGACTTAAGCATTCGGAAGTCCAGGCAGAGTCCTATGCATCTCACAACCATTCTATGTTTTTGCAAACACAAACAAGTTAATCTTAATGTGTTTTGTGAGATGCGGCTACCTAAATCTATAGGTTCATGCAATTCTAGGGGTCAAGCTTAGGCTAAGTCTGCCAGTTTTGAAAATCAAATTTTGAAAGACAATAAAGTTCTTGAAAAACAAGTTTGAAAAGTCCGTGTTTAAGTTAAATTTTGAAAGGCAATAAACTTTTGAAAAACAGGTTTGAAAGATCCATGTTTTTAAACTCACAAGCTTAATTAGTTAAACCAAAAGTCAACTTAAGCTTATCAGGTCAGTCCTAGTCTATAACACACATTCCTATTAACCTTCTTAAGTTGCTAAATTCAGATTCAGGAAGTGGTTTGGTAAATATATCAGCTAGATTAGACTTAGATTCAACATGGTTAAGTTCAATTTCTCCTTTATTTACATGATCTCTGACAAAATGGTGTTTGATTTCTATATGTTTGGTCCTAGAGTGGTGGATTGGGTTTTTGGTTAAATTGATTGAACTTAGGTTATCTATAAAAATTTTGACTTTCTTAAAATCTAAGTTAAGGTCCTTTAGGGTATGCATCATCCAGAGTAGTTGGGCTACACATTCACCCATTGCTATATACTCAGCTTCAGTGGTGGATAGGGCAACACAATGTTGTTTTCTACTGAACCAACTAACTAGTGAGGGTCCTAGAAGTTGGCATCCACCACTGGTACTTTTTCTGTCTAACTTACAGCCAGCATAATCTGAGTCAGAGAATCCAATAAGTTCAAACTGGGCTGTTCTAGGGTACCAAATTCCTAAATTTTTTGTCCCTTTGAGATACCTAAATATCCTTTTAACTAGGGTTAGATGTGATTCTTTAGCACATGTTTGATACCTAGCACACATACTAACTGCAAAGAGAATATCAGGTCGACTTGCAGTTAAGTAAAGTAAGCTACCTATAGCACTTCTATAATACTTAAGGTCAACAGGTTTGCCATTTGTGTCACTATCTATAGTTTGATTGGTAGCCATAGGTGTCTTAATTTCTTTAGCACTATCCATTCCAAATTTTCTAAGTAATTCTTTAGTGTATTTTTGTTGATAGACAAAAGTACCCTCACTAGTCTGTTTTATTTGTAACCCTAAAAAGAAAGTTAATTGACCTACTAAACTCATTTCAAATTCAGTTTCCATTATCTTTGTGAAATCTTGTAAAAAGTCTGAGTTGGTTGAGCCAAATACTATATCATCTACATATACTTGGGCTACAAAAATATCATTTTTTAGGGTTTTGACAAATAGTGTTGGGTCAATTTTGCCTTGGTTAAAACCTTTTGAAACTAAGTAGTTAGACAGTCTTTCATACCAGGCCCTAGGTGCTTGCTTAAGTCCATATAGGGCTTTCTTAAGTCTAAAGACATAGTCAGGGTGTTCTAAGCTTTCAAAACCAGGGGGTTGACCTACATAAACCTCTTCTTTAATTAGGCCATTTAGGAAGGCTGACTTAACATCCATTTGAAAAAGCTTAAACCCCTTATGGGCTGCATAACTTAAGAGCATTCTAATGGATTCAAGTCTGGCTACAGGGGCATAGGTTTCATCATAATCAAGACCTTCTACTTGGCTAAACCCCTTAGCTACTAGCCTAGCCTTATTCCTAACTGTTTCTCCTTGTTCGTTAAGTTTATTCCTAAAGACCCATTTAGTTTCAATAAATTTCTTGCCTTTAGGTAGGGGTACTAAGTCCCAGACTTGACTACGTTCAAATTGGGCTAACTCTTCCTGCATGGCTATGATCCAATCAGGGTCAAGTAAGGACTCTTCTATAGACTTGGGTTCAATTTTTGAAATCAAGGCAATTTGACTAAGGTTCCTAAAAGCTGATCTAGTCTGAACCCTTAGTTCTGGATCACCTAAGATTTGATTAGTTGGGTGGGCTGAGCTAACTCGTACAGTTCTGGGTTGGTTAGGTTCAGTTTCAGGTGTGGGTTCAGTTAGATCATCGTTTTGGTCCTCAATTTGCCTTTCATCAGGGTCAGTACTGGATCTAACAAAGTCAATTGGTTGGTAGGTGGTTTGATCAGAGTTATTTGGGTCAGATTTTTCATCAAATTTTACATTTGTAGTTTCTTCAATTTTTAGGGTAATTTTGTTATAAACTCTATAGGCTCTACTGGTAAGGGAATAACCTACAAAGATACCTTCCTCAACCTTAGAAGTAAATTTTCCTAAGTGTTCTCTAGTATTTAAGATATAGACTTTACATCCAAATACTTTAAGGTATTTAATGTTAGGTTGTTTGTTATAATAGATTTCAAAGAGGTCTTTCCTAGGTTTTTAATTAGAGTTATTCTATTTTGTACATAACAAGCTGTACTAACAGCCTCAGCCCAAAGGTATTTAGGTAAGTTGTATTCATTAAGCATTGTTCTAGCTGCTTCTTGTAGTGTTCTATTTTTCTTTCTACAACTCCATTTTGTTGAGGTGTTTTAGGGCAAGAGAATTCGTGATGGTAGCCTTTTTCTAGACAAAATTGATTAAATTTATGATTTTTGAATTCTCCGCCATTATCGCTCCTAAGTCTTTTGATTTTAACCCCTTTTCATTTTCCGTTAATTTACAAAATTGAGTGAGTTATCAAAAGTTTCATCTTTATTTTTTAAGAATTTTACCCAGGTAAATCTTGAATAGTCATCTATAATTACTAGCAGTATAGGTTCCCATTAATTGATTTAACCCCATGTGAGTCAAATAGGTCTAGGTGAATTAATTCCAGAATTGACTTGGTTTGAGTTTGATTAGTTGGTTTGTGGGTTGACCTAGTTTGTTTTCCTTGTTGACAAGCATTACATAAGGTTGACTCAAGGTTAGATAACTTTGGTAGGCCTCTAACTAACCATTTAGTTTAGGTAGTTTTCTGAAGTGAGTATGTGAAAGTCTCCTATGCCAGAGCCAAGTCTCATCCTTATGGGTTAAGAGGCAATTTTCTAAGGGACAGGTTAACTTAATTTCATAAATGTTATTGTGCCTAAGTCCTCTAAGTGTGATGTTTGGGTTGTCATTGTGTTTGATCAGACATTCATTGGATAGGAACCTAACCTTATAACCAGTGTCACACAATTGGCTAATGCTTAGTAAATTGAAGTTGAAATTTTCAACAAGTAATACATTTGTTATTATGAAATCAGACTCAAGTTCAATATTGCCTAGGCCAATTACCTTAAGTTTACCGTTGTTTCCAAAAGCAACGGTCCCTAGTCTTTTGTACTTGAGTTCTGTAAATTTGGTGGGATCCCCAGTCATGTGTCTGGAGCATCCACTGTCAATGATCCATTTATTTTCCTACAGTTAAGTAAACGGTTTAGACCTAGGTTGAGTTTTTGAAAAAAAATTAAAAGATTTAAACACTTGAGTTTGAATTTTAAATTTGAGTTATGTTAAGTTTGATTTGAATTTATTTTTATTTTCGAATTTGAATTTGAATTTAATTTTTTTAATTTTGAATTGAATTTTAATTTAATTTTAATTTAATTTGAATTTGAATTTTAATTTTAATTTGAATTTTAATTTTAATTTGAATTGAATTTGAATTTGAATTTTAATTTGAATTTTAATTTTGAATTTGAATTTAATTTGAATTTGAATTTTAATTTGAATTTTAATTTAATTTGAATTTTAATTTTAATTTTAATTTGAATTTTAATTTTAATTTGAATTTTAATTTGAATTTTAATTTTAATTTTAATTTGAATTTTAATTTTAATTTGAATTTTAATTTTAATTTTAATTTTAATTTTAATTTGAATTATCAATCAATAATTTAAATTTGGTTATCCTTATTCATCTCACTCGGTCTAAGTTATCAATCAAGGGAGTCCTATGATTTTGTGAGATGATTTTGAGTTTGATTAGAAAAGTTAACTTGACCTTGTGTTAGATCCAAGTTTAACAAGTAGTAATTTAAAAGTACACTTCAATAATTGGCTTCCAGGCCATGGCGAGGCACAGTGGCCTTCTTTGGCCGAAGCCTTATTGGAGCAACAACCATTTTCTAGGCAAAGCCGCTTAAAGAAGTTGAACTTTTAACTTACTCATTGAAAACCTTGGTACTAAATAGTACAAGATTCAAATTAACTTTGAAGCTAATCCTAAGTGCCCACCTGGGCAGAGGCTGATTTTAAGGTGCCAACTAGTTTGGAGCCTCCCCCTAAATTGTAGACTGGGTGTCTAGGGTCAATGTAATGGATGTCCCTTTTTGGGACATAAAATTGATTCTGACCTACTTGCTTTGTTAGATAAGCTTTCGGGACCCACGCTTTTCGTTGATTTTTGCGGGGGTGGATAAAGGAGATAAAGGATCTTTGGTTCGATCTTGATTTATATCCTATCCCAGATTTGTTGTACATGCCCTTTTGTGATCCAAGAATAAGGTCAAGGTTCTTGGATCGGGTTGTGAAAGTTGCTAGTAGATCCTTAAGTTTTAGGACTTCACCCTTTAGGGTTGAGTTTTCAGTTTCAAGCTCAATTAATTTTTGATTTTGAGTTTGTTCAGTTAATGTTCTGGTATTAATTAATTGCTCCTTAAGGTCTTGATTTTCCTTAAGGAGCTGGTCATTTCTAGATTCAGATGCAAGCAATTTTTTATTCAAGACAGAAATAATTTTAAAGAACTTTTCATTTACTGAATCTAAATATACCTTAGTAGAGCCGTCTGAAAATAGTCCGATCTCTTGGCTCGACTCGTATTCGGAATCCTCGTCTTGATCCGAGTCCGATTCTGGTCCGGTTGCCATCAGTGCGAGGTAGCTTGCGTTCTTCGGTTGTTCATCGTCGGAATCGTCCGAGCTTTCATCCCACGTGGCTTGAAGAGCCTTCTTCTTTTTGTTCTTAGTGGGTTGGTCCTCTTTCTTGTAAGGGCATTCATGTTTGAAGTGCCCTTTTCTGTTACAGCCGAAGCAGATCATTTTGCTTTTACCTTCAGTGCTGTAGGGCTTCATTACCTTTTGAATATCTTTCTTTGAAAATTTGTTCTTCCTTCTGGTGAACATTTTTCTTACCAAGTTCACCAGTTGTTCTTCTTCATCAGAGCCTGACTCATCTTCAGGTTCTTCTTGGACTTTTCTCTTTGATTTGGCTTCCTTTGGTGAACCTGCAAATAAAGCTAGCCCTTTCTCGACCTTGGCGTTAGTTTGCTCATGCAGCTCTAATTCACAAAATAGTTCATCCAGATTTATTTTTGAAAGGTTCCTAGAAATTTTATAGGCATCTATAATAGATGCCCATAGTGAGTTTCTAGGGAACGCATTTAACGGTACCTTATGATGTCCCGGTTCTCCTGTTTGTGCCCGATCATGTGGAGTCCATTCAATATGTTCTTAATCCGGGCGTGGAGTTGACTTGCTGATTCTCCTTCCTGCATTTTGATGTTAAATAATTTATTCAATAATAGATCTCTCTTGTTACCTTTGCATCAGAAGTGCCTTCATGTAATTCTGTTAATTGTCCCATAGCTCCTTCGCCGAGTCGGTTGGTCCAATTCTGTTTAGCTCCTCTTTGGTAAGTCCGCACTGGAGGGTGTTCTGAGCTTTGAACTCGGTCTGAGCCTTTTTCTTCATCTCTGAGTTCCATCTGTCGGGCCTCAGTGGAGCATTATTCCCTCATCCATTGGCGGTGTGTAGCCTGTTTGAATGCAACCACTGATCCATGTCGGTCTTCAGATAAACCTCCATCCTTCTCTTCCAGTAGGGAAAGTCTTCCCCATTAAAGAGGGGAGGGCGAGCAGTGCTATAGCCTTCACCTTGGGCCATTTAACTCTGTGCACACGAAGTAAAAAATTCCCAAGACTGGGTCTTGGATTAGTAGTGGCGGGAAATGATAAACTAACTAAAGCAACTGAACGGTGTTGCACCAGATTCAGTAAAATCAACGACGAAAAGATAATCCAAATCTAGGCAACGATACCTAATTTAGATCAGTGTAGCGAAAAACCAAAAATCGAAAAAAAACTGGATTTCCCCCGGCTCTTATGGTGGTTGCACCGATACAGAGCGTACCAGGCTCTGATACCACTTGTAGGATCGATGCACGTGAGAGGGGGGGTGAATCACGTGCGTTTTTAAAAATCAAAGCGCTTTAAAAAGCGTGCACAGCGGAAACGAAAGAAACGAAAAAACAAAACACACTNTGAGAAGGGTTTCGTTAGAGGCCAAATAGACCCTACACTATTTCTACGAAGGGATAGTGACAACATATTTGTAGCCCAAGTATATGTCGATGACATAATCTGTGGCTCAAATAATAAGGGCTATTTAAATGAGTTAATTGGACACATGGAGAGTGAGTTTGAAATGAGTCTAGTGAGAGAGTTGACTTTCTTACTTGGACTTGAAATCAAGCAAACTCGCGATGGTATCCATGTGCACCAATCAAAGTATACACAAGAAATGCTTTGAAAATTCAATATGAGTGATTCAAAAGAGGTAACCACTCCCATGGCAACAAACACAAGATTAGACAATGATGAGAGTGGTAAACCCATTGATTTAACTCAATATCGAAGTATGATAGGTAGTCTGCTATACCTTACAGCTAGTCGACCTGATATACTATTTGCTGTAGGTATGTGCGCTAGGTATCAAGTTTGTGCCAAGGAATCTCACTTAATTGCTGTTAAGCGAATTCTGAGATATCTCAAGGGGATAATTGGTGTCGGTCTATGGTACCCCCGTACCGAATCTTTTGATTTGATTGGCTACACGGATTCCGACTACGCTGGATGTAAGTTGGACCGGAAGAGCACAAGTGGGGGTTGCCAATTCTTAGGCTCGTCCTTAGTAAGTTGGTCAAGTCGGAAGCAACATTGTGTTGCTCTCTCCACGACCGAGGTAGAATATATCGCCATGGGAGAGAGTGTATCACAATTGTTGTGGATGATACATACTTTAGAGGACTATGGATTGAGTTATAAGGGTGTGCAAGTGTTATGTGATAACATAAGCACAATTAACTTAACCAAGAATCCAGTCCATCATTCTAGGACCAAACATATTGAGGTACGTCATCACTTCATTAGAGATCATGTAGCTAGGGGAGATCTCGTACTCTCACATGTAGAGTCCAAGTCAAACCTAGCTGACATCTTCACTAAACCACTCCCCGAAAATGAGTTTAGTTTCCTAAGACGGGAGTTGGGAATGTGTCGTGCTTCATAGGGTTGAATTGCATTCAAAATCCTTCATGATTATTTCGAAAATGTTGGGAAACATTTGGGTAACTTTGGGAACATCTCACACAAACTATAAGATTTACCAAAACATTTTTGCTTGCTAGAAATGGGGTGAGATGTTAGGTTCAACTAAAATTTTCAAAATGTCATTGCATCCCTTGAGAAATTAAGTTGACGAGATAATAATCACGGTAGTGACCAAGTATGGGGAAAACCATTGCATAACATATGTGTATATGGCTCCATGATCATACTTGGACATTCCAATCAAGGAAACTTGATTGGAAACCCAAATTTGATACAAACTTAATTGAAATTGCTTGAATGATTGTTGATTGAGTTTGATTCCATTTGGATGGGTCAAAGTGATTGTTGAACCTATAAGGACCTTTGATACTTACTCAGGGATCAATTTTAGTCATGAGATCATGTCCAAGTTCGACAAACTTCATCAGATCTCGTTGGAAAAATTCTGAAATTCTGAAACTAAACACTTTAGTTCGTATCAGGGAGTATCAGGAGCCCTGATTGGTCACCGAACCGATCAGGCCTAGGGCTGATCGGTCTCCGGACCGATCTGGTTCCATCCTGTTACGATCGGTCCACAGACCGATCGGAGGGCCAGCAGTGACTCTCCGAACTTTTTGACCCAGGGTTCTGAACCAGCTTGGATCGGTCCCTAGACTGATCTGGAACGCTGTGGGGATCGGTCCACAGACCGATCAGGGAGCTCAGAGGTTTCTCTCTGGACCCTACTGTTCGTGTCCTGATCGGTCACCCGACCGATCAGGAGCGCGTCTGATCGGTCACCCGACCGATCAGAATCCGGTCAGTCCGATCAGGCTGTAGCCTGATCGGTCTAGGTGTGATCAGATCGAACGGTGATCCGTTCAAACGCATTAAATTCTGGTTGGTGGACCGATCCACCAACCGATTAACTTCGCGAAAACCTCTTATCGGCGCCGAACCCTAGCACCGAAACCTCCCACTCACGCATCCTTTGCTTTGTGCGAAAACTCCTCAGTGCTCTCCCCTTCCTCTTGTGAGTGAGCTCTTGCGGTTCTGAGGGGATCTTCTGAGTCCCGTGACGTCCCCCTCTCGCGGAGAGACCTTGCGACCAGTTCTTGCGCCGGGAGTCTCTTCTTGCGCACGTTTTCTTCCTCTCAACTTCCAAGAACGACACCAATGGCACCAAAGTGAGTTTTGCCTTAACTTCTCCCTTCGAATCATGTCATGGATTATGTTGAGAAGCTAATCATATTTTGGATTTGCTCTTGTTCTTGCTGTTGTGCCGTAACCCTTGTGTTATTGTCGTGACCTTACTTTGCCGTGACCTTACTTTCTCATCTTATGATCAAACCTTAAACCAAATGTGTTTTTTGATCATTGTGTCTTGGTTGCATTATCTGATTGGGTCTTATCTTTGATGATCAATTCTTGAATTTTTGATTCAACCTATGTCCATCATGATCAATGATTCAAACCGTGTGTCTTGATCATTTCAATTCTCTAGAAAATCTTCTAAAGGAAAGGATGCTGTTGAGGGCGGCTCTAGGGGGAAAGCCCCTGCTACATCTGGGCCCTCCAGAAGGCCACAACCTTCTTCTAGCTCCCGGTTTCCAAATGCGGCCTGTGAACAGGCCTTTCAAGCAAGGACCTTCAAACTATTACCATGTCGATCAATTGATGTTCCTTTCCTAACTGAGTACTGCCCCACTGTCATGGAGATTGTCACTTACTACAATATGAGTTTTCTTCTTTCCTTGGAACGGACCATAAATTACGACCTAGTCTCTGAATTCTATAACAACCTACAACAAGGTCCTCAAGGGAGTTTCGAGTTCACTACTCGTGTCGGGAAAATGAACCTTGATTTTTCATATGAGATCTTAGCCAAATACTTAGGTGGTCGACGATCACCTAACCTCTATTCGATTTATCCAGAGCTCCCTGATCCTCTGCTAGCCCTATTCGCAGATGTTACCCCCGATTCTATCTATCAGCACTTCTTTGGTCATCCTCGCCCTGCCGGGCTTCATGAGTTGGTTCCAGTTTTTCCTACTTTTGCAACCCTTCGAGTTGCTCCAGCTGACTACGTCCTTTTCAAGATCATTACAAATTGCATCTTACCCATTACTTCAAAGCCGTTGGCCGAGATCCGACCCTACCACTGCCTTATGCTCTACGGCATGCATTGCCGGATGGACTTTGATATCATGGAGAGCATTTGTCAGTCTATCCTATCCTACCGTGAGCCTAGCCGTCGCACAGTTTATATGCCTTTTGGTCATATCATCACTGATTGGCTTATGTCAGTTGGTGTTGATGTCACCAAGGGCAGAACCGTGCCCATGGTTAAGCAAAATTGTCGTTTGGGTCGGCGGGCTTTTGCAAAGTCTGGTATTATCATTCGTGAGCGCGATGGGGTCTTGGTGTGGAAGGATGGACGCGGACTTGGTGATCTTCCTGGAGGGGCCCTGCATTTTCAGGCACCACACGAGACTCCTCCTGCTGACGCTGAGTATGACGACGAGCCGGAGCCTGATCTGCGCTGGCAGATCTCAGAGCTGGATCAGACGCTACAAGAGGTTATTCAGTTGGGGGCGACAGATCGCGAGGAGTTTCGGTCGGGCTTTCGCTCCCTTGATTGCCGCCTGACCAGGATCGCGACCGAGGTCTCAGGGACCCGTACACTCCAGCAGACATGGTATGATGAGTGGCGCAACCACACATTTTCAGGAGGTGCACCTCCTTCGAGTACTGCACTAGGGTCCTTTGCTCCTATTGATACCACGATGGATAAGCTCGTGGACGATGACGACCCTCCCGCTTGTTGGGACCGGGTGCATGTTGACAAGGATACGGGTTCGTAAAATTTTAAATTTTTACGTGCAGCAGAAGAATTAGCATAAAATAATTTCTCAAATTATTTTAACCTCGTATCTAGCATGCAACCTTATGATGTGTGGACATGATCATAAATTAAGACTTTGCGGAAAAGTAAACTAATTTACTTTGTACCTCGCGTAACTTGAAGAAAGGGACGAGATCCAACCGTAGCGTCCCTTGGAAGCTTCGCCTCTATTCGCGTCCACGCCGAGTTTTCTTCGGGATGACTTCGCAAAGTCACGAGTTTTGTGCCGACGAGAACTACTAGATTCTTGGAAGGCACAACTAGAAGATCGAGAGAGAAGAAAGGAAACTAACCACCAAAGAAACGGAATCTAAATTCCGGGAGGGAAGGAGATGCGTTCCGCTTCTTCTTCTTCTTCTTCTTCTTTGGCTCCTTCTTGATGGAGGTTGCTCACGCCAATTCTTGGAGAAGAGGGTGCGCCGGCCCTAGGAGGAAGAGGCGCCGGCCCTAGGTTAGACTAAGGGGCGCTGGCCCTAGGTGGGAAGGAGAAGGGGAGGAAGAGAGTAAGAGAGAGAGAGAGAGAGAATTAATCTCTTGATTACTCTATTGGAATTAAAGGCTTGCCTTTGGTTCCTTTATATAGTAGCATCTCCCTTGCTAAGTCTCCCTCTTAACGGAATTTTCATAAAAAATAAATTTTCTATGAATTATTCCGTTTAAAGCCAAGTTTTATTATAACTAACTTTATAATAAAACAAATACATCTCTCCTTTTATTATGGAATAAATTTTACAAGATATTTATAAACTTTCTTATTATGAAAAAATCAATTCATAATTGATTTTATAAAATTAAAATAAACCATTCCATGGATCATTTTAATTTCCATAAAAAAGAATAAATTTCTATAAATTTATTTATATAAATTTCTTTATACAAAATTTATTTATCCATAATTTATAAAACAAATTGCGCTAGATTTATTTTATTAATTAAACCAAATAAATTTGTTTTCTCCCCTTTTAATGGCCGGCCAAAACAAAGGGGGTTGGCACCCTCTTTGGCCGGCCAAACCGAGCCGAACTGATTGCGAATTAAACTCATTTAATTCGCCCAATAAGCCTTCAAAAGACTTAGCCATTTTAAGTTTCCGTTGCGCCTCTGATTAACTGAGATTCGACTTATTTCTCTTGATTGGAAAATCCAATTTTCAACTCGTTTTAAATCCCTCGGATTACTCGTAGTGCGTGTGACTAAATAGGCTTTCGATTTATGTTGGCCGTCTATAATCATCTAATTATAGAACGATCATGAGTGACACCTAGTAGTACATCATGACCCCCAATTAATCGAAAGATCAACGGTTGACTTCAGAAATTATTCTGAAACCCTTCAGCAGCTCTAATAAATCGTTCCTCATTCCCTTCACCATCTTATACCCACTTGGTTCAGGACATGGTCTGTTTGTGTCAGTCCCCACTAGGCTGACTACGTCACACCTAGCCCAAGTAGTATCTTTCTCGTCCTTTAGATTTCTAATTACTCTCATGTATGTAAGAGACTCATACTCTAAACATGATATGCTCTGGCCAGAGGCTTTGAGTAACAATCCGACGATAGGCCTGGGTATACATCTCCTCGCAAGGAGTGGTGAATCCTTTGTAGGCTGTTCAAACATCTTCGGGCACTTCTGCTTATACCCAATCATCCTGGGTCCACACCTCCTTGGAGATTCTTGCTTAAGATGTTAAAGTATAAGTCTCCATGACCAAGATGACTTGAACATCGCAAGTCAAAGGAACATCGCACTTAAGCTGCAGTAAGAACTTCATTGACATATCTATATAGATTACCATATGAAGTTTTACAGCTAGTCACTCCAATGAACTAGTTCCCTTAACTAGCATCCATGTTTATCTCCGGACATCCCAATGTTACCAGCTAGTGAGAATCAGCTGATTAGAGAATAACCCATGCTAGTCTCAACAGAATTGATAGTGTCCGTTTTTATCAATTCATCGACTAGGGATATTTTCAATACTTCACAATTGCACATGTAGAGATAATCACTAGTTGTGATCCCATCACAAATTCTCTTATGCTGTGAATTGTATTGCGGACATTCAGTAGATGAGTTTAAGATCCCAATCAAATACACTAACATGTATACTCAAATAGTGAATTATCATTTATTAAAATAAATGTTTACAATCATAAGGCGATTGCCTTAGGACACTTCTCTCGTATCACTAACACCGCTGATGTCTGAGTCTGGATGTTTCCTACTTTTCTCTGTGGTCTGTATGGATAATTTTTGTGACTCTCAGGCTGTATGCCCTGCGACTTGACTATTGTGGCCTTGTGCCACACGTATCTTGCTATTGATGCATGTGTGTTGTATCTTGCTACTTTTCTGATGTTTATGCTTTGACTTGTCTAGCTTTACCTCACATGCTTATCTAATCTTAGTATGTCTATTGTTGATGCCATGATTGTTTATATGAGTTTTATCTGCATGTTTGATACATTGCCATGTTCATGCTTATAATGCCATGTCTAGTTGATACATATGATTGTCATGACATGATTTGTGAGTTGTTACTTTCTGTTCGTATAATGCATGTGATTGCTATATCTTGCTCTATCTTTTTCACATGTGTTCATATGGTTATTCTACAACCTATCACATCATTGTTGATTTGGGATACCCCTAGGGTTGAGAGGGAGTTTGGTTTAGACTTAACAACCCTTCTAGACCCCTTTTCGGTGTTCGACAAAGGGGGAGAGAGTGTGGATTGGTTAAGTTTAGAATGATCATGTTGTAGGGGGAGGATCTGGATTCCCCTATGATTCTAAATGTTGGAAAACTTGATTGAGAATCCCTAAACTTAAAATCGGATTGTCAAACAACAAAAGGGGGAGATTGTTGATGCAGTCTGGCCCTGATTGCTGTTTTGGTGTTGACAAACGATTTTAGTTTAGGTTGATAATTATGGATGATGATTAAGACCTGATCGAGGATCAGGCATGGAATGGAAAATCCTAGCTTGGAGGGCTAGGTGTTGGAAAATCCTAATCTGGGAGGTTAGGTATTGAAAGTCCTAGCTTGGAGGGCTAGGTGTGTGAAAAGTCCTAATTCGGAAGAGGTGGGTGAAAAGTCCTAGCTTGGAGGGCTAGGTGAAAAGTCCTGACTTGGAGGGTTAGGTGCAAATTCCCATATTGGAGAATTAGGTGAAAAAGTCCTGGCTTGGAGGGTCAGGTGCCTAGCTTAGAGGGCTAGGTTGGATGATGTTCTAACTCGGAAGGGTTGGGTGAAAAGTCCTAGCTTGGAGGGCTAGGTGAAAAGTCATAACTTGGAGGGTTAGGTGCAAATTCCCAACTTGGAGGGTTAGATGGAAAAATCCTTAGCTTGGAGGGCTAAGGTGGATGGAAACTTAGCTTGGAGGGCTAAGTTTGAGTCCCTGGATCGGTCTGGTGATCGATCAGGGATTTCGGCACGCTGCTCCTTCGTGGATCGGTCTGGTGACCGATCCAGCGATGACTGATCGGTCTAGTGACCGATCAGGGAGCACACAGTAAGGTTGGGAACCTACTGTGCTGCTCCTTATCGATCTGGTGACCGATCAAGGAGTATGCGTTTCACCCATTGACTGGCTCCTGATCGGTCTGGTGACCGATCAGGGAGCGAGCAGTGAGGTTGAGTTCCCCTGCTGATCTGCACCTGATCGGTCTGGTGACCGATCAGGATCACTGTGCAGATCGTTCTGGAGAACGATCCAGCTTCGCGGGTTTCTCACTAAGATCGATCAGGACAGTGCCTGATCGGTCTGGTGATGATATGATCAGACTGGTGACCAATCAGGAGAACCCCTGATCGGTCAGGTGACCGATCAGAAGGCTTAGGCTGCGAAATTCAGAAATCGCCCGATATAAGGGTGGATCGATCCGGTGAACGATCCACGACTTGGGATCGGTCTGGTGATCGGTCCAGGAGAATCTCAAAGAAAATGCGATTTCTGATTGAGCGTTGGGGATCGATCAGGACGGAGCCTGATCGGTCTGGAACCAGCATGATCGGTCTGGTGACCGATCAGGAGGCTCTCTGATCGGTCAGGTGACCGATCACTTTAATTCAAATTGCACTGTCAGACGCTCTGATCGCGTCTGACCGTATCCGATACGCTGCTGCTTTCCTCTGATATTTGATTTGCTGTGTGATATACTGCTCCAACAGTCTGATTAAGCTGCAGATGACAGGGGAGGATTCAAACACTCAAGGAGAAGTCAATGGAGGCTTTCCTTGGAGCATGTTTGTCCATTTCTTATCTCAGGTTGCAACGGCTGGAGCTGCAGGACTGAAACCGCTGACTGAAGCTTGGCTGAGGGAGCTCAGGAAGTTCAGTAAGGGTTCAGTGGTTGCTGGCGTTGGCAGTGAGGCAGCTGGAGGCTGCTGGAGATGAGGCCACTTGATGCTTAGTGGAGAAACAAAAGGGGCGAGAGACACCTTCGGTGAAGCAGAATTCTAAAGCTTGGTTTTTGAGTTCTTGCCGCCTGAAGTTCTCCACAAGTGCTTGCTGAGTTCTTGAAGTTTCCATCATTCTGAGCAAGCGATTGAGAAGCAATCATCCATTACTTGAGCTCTTGAAGGAGAGAACGAGAAGCTTGGAGTCCGACAGTGGGAAGACACGAAGAAGGGTTCTTGCGTGAGATCGCCACTGGGTGGAGCTCAGGGAAGCTTGCTGCATTCTTGTCCGTGATATGTGTTTGAGTAAGATCCTTCTTGTTGTTTCTTTGTGCGTAAACTCTATCTGTAATTGAAACACTGTGGAGAGGTTACTCCACCGAGAAGGAGGTTGCTTTTTATCCGGTGATCACCGGGACTTGATCTGCCGACGATCAAGGGATCGCCCACCTTAAGGGCACGCCAAGGAATAGGGGCAAGTTATCCCCGAACCTTGTAAATCCTTCTTGTTAGCGATCTTGCTAACTGTGTTTGGTTTGTTTGCGCGTTAGTTTTCTGCACACCTTGTTTTCTATTCTTTCCGCTGTGCTACTGATTTCTAAGTTGCAGAAACTTGCTAAGTGCCAAAGGTTGCATTGATTGGCTATATTCACCCCCCCTCTCTAGCCATCCCGTTCCCAACAACTCCAACGTCAGATCACCGAACAACAGCAGACCATCAACACCCTGATGACTCAACAGGAAAATGCTGCTACTCCACCACCAAACCAGCCCGTGATAATAGTTACACCCCCAGCTACGCCAGCACCCCCGACAGGCCCTGCCACCGGAATGCGACCGGAAGCCTATTTAATCCAGTGGCAGAGGCTGAAGCCGGAATCCTTTTCAGGTGCTTGCGAGCCATGGGATGCGCAAGCCTGGTTCAAGACGGTGGAGAGTACTATGGAGTTGCTGGATTGGCCGGAGCACGAGAAGATAAAATGTGTGTCATTCTGCCTCTCTGGCGATGCCAGAATGTGGTGGGAAAGGGTCAAGGCCAAGAGACCCGTGAACCTGATGAAGTGGGCAGACTTTGAGACGGAATTTTTCGAGGAGTTCTTCCACCTGCAGGTCACCAACAAACATTATGATGAATTCACAGAATTTCGACAAGGCAACCTGTCTGTCAGCGAAGCTGTCAAGAAATTCAACCGACTGGCCCGCCTATGTCCGGAGTTGGTCAAGACGTAGAAAGAAAAGGTCCACCTTATGCTAAAGATATTGCGGCCGGAGATAGCTCTGAACGTGGCCGGTGGAATTAACAGACCACAGACCGCCGAGGAGCTGTTCAGCAGTGCTTTGATCACCGAGCACTATCTGAACAACATAAATCAGCAAAGGAAAACACCAACTGAAAGCAAGAGCCAAGCCCCCTCAGGAGGTCAGAAGCCTCAGCACACGGGTACTAGCTGGAAGGGGGACCGCAATGATAAGAAAGAGTGGAACAATTCTAAAGGCGGTCCAGCAAATAAGAAGCCTAAGTACACCCCGTGCGCAAAATGTGGAAACACGCATCCTGGAGAATGCCGCATGGGTACAAACAAGTGGTTCACATGCGGACAAGAGGGACACAAGGCCTTCGCCTGTCCTGCCAAGGCCCCGACACCTTCTCAGCAGCAGATGCAGTATCAGAATGCTCCTGCACAGCTGCACTATATGCAAGCCGCACTAGAAGGTCCTTTATTAAGTCAAGGCAGATTGGAGGCCCCGCCTGTTACTACGAACGCCAGGGTATTCTCTCTTACAAAGGAAGATGCGACAAATTCTTCCACCGTTGTCACAGGTCAGATAATTATTTACAGTCAGCATGCTACTGCTTTATTTGATACTGGGGCAACGCATTCCTATATTTCCATGATACATGCTAAGAAGATAGAAATACCCTTACGAGTACTAGATAGCAAGTTTTTAACAACCCTGCCTCGGGAGACACAATGGCATCCACACACCAGTTGCGTGTCGTACCAATCATAATCGCAGAAAGGGAACTCTATTGCGACTTGATAGTACTCAACATGCAAGACTTCGATGTCATACTGGGTATGGATTTTCTAAGCAAAAACGGTGTTTCCATCGAGTGCCGTAGACGCAAAGTGGTCTTTGACGAGCCCAAATATACTAATTAAAGTTGTCACGAAAGTATGGGCTCATCAGATTTAGAATTTATAAATGAAGTGCTGGAAACCCTTTTACAATCAAAAGTATGAAAATGTAATATAGGGGCCACAGGTCGTATTTTTCTCGGGGCTAGTTGACGTTGTGTGATTCGCGCTTGTATTTAGGTGTCGTTTGTGAATTTTGAGATTCGAATGTGGTTTGGGTTTCAAATTAGAATGAAAACACAATGAGAATGAAGGAAAACTCAATCATGGAACTTAACAAATGATAGCCAGTTATCATTTAACCAATAGACCAATTAATCATCCAATGCAATGTTGTCAAAATTAGGGAATTAAACTGATTCAAGTTGCAAAAGTTCACTACAGATTGTGTTCCACTTGGGAAATTCCACTAAAGTCAACCCTAATGCAAATCAAGTGACAAAACAGCTTGGCACGCAGGAGAAAGTTCTTGTGCCAAAGCTGTTTACTTATGTGCCAAGAATACTATCAACGACTTAGAATGAAACTACTCAATGCAATGATACGCAGGGACAATTGCAGACTTTCGGACTTTGAGAACTGATCAAAAACTGGACACAGTCAAACTGCAGAATGGAAGGAACAATGCTGTGAAATTCAGAAACCAACAGTAGTCAGAATTCGAAACTGGGCAGATGCATCAATTACTGATACACAGGACAAAACCTGGTTCAGAGCAGACCAACTGCAAAGTAACTAAATTTGAGCTCAACAATTCAATAAAAACCCGATTGAAAACTGATACAAATCCTTGCTAAACTTACCTAGATACAATATGCAGAAAATTCAGCAACTAAACATGCTGTGCAGAAATGAATTAAGGCAGGAATGAAGGTTACAGCTCAATAGCATTTCGAATTGCAGACGGAACTGAAATCAAGGGCAAGAGCTCCCTAAAGAATTAGCTAACTTGGTTCCACTCAGAGCTGAATTCTCCACTTGATACAAAGTGCAGAATTTTGAGTTAGCTTGCCACCAAAATGCATGAACTGATGTGCCAAAAAATTGGAACCAAAGGTAGGAATGATTGCTGATCAAATCAGTTTGAAAAACACATCTATTATAAAAGTTCCATGCGTAAATGGATGAAGAAATCAGGGATAAGTGAAAAATCAGACAACTTGGCACACAAACTGCAGAAATTGCAGTTTTTTTCAGAATACTTCAGTTAACCTTCAGATAACAGAATCGGGATTTCAGAAATCAGTTGATACAAAGATTCCGGATCAGGATACCAAAGCTGCTATGCAGGACATTGAAAATAGAAGGCAATGGCTGTAATCGAGTGCAAGGAATTCAGAAGACAAATGCTGTACAGAAATTGAGACTGTTGTGCAGCTATTCAGAAACTAAGTGGATGCTAAAATTCAAACAAACGACTGAAATCAATTCTCCAATCTATTGCCCACATAAGATTCCTAAGAACTCAATTTTAATCGATGCAAATGCATGAACTGAGGCTGAAACACCACTGAACTGCCGATTGTGCAGAAACTGATGTAGGATGGACACAAATGCAGATTCTGATGCATTATTGCAGCACTAAATTAAATGCCAAATTAGCAATCCAACAAGTTGAATTCAATGTACTAATCTACCATTCAGACACGCTTAAAATTGGCTAATCATTACTGGATATAAATTCAGAAAAGCTAACTAGAACTTGCTGAAATTACTGATACGCAGGAACAGAAAACAGGGAGTTCTGATACATGATCTGGAAAACAGAAAATAAAACTGAATCTAAAGCGATTATCCACTACAAACATTCCCTAACTATCAAACTTGAAGATTTGAACCCTAATTAAGCAGAAATTATGCAGTAAATGAAGTTAACCATTTCTGAAACCAAAACAGAAACTAAACTACAGCAGTAATGGAAATTATAGCTAAACAAACGAAATTAACTAAGAAATCTAAACCCCAATCTCTTCCCGAGCTCACAATCTTCTTGGTTGTCAATCAAGAGCCGGCTTCGAACCCCTAGGCACAGCAAATCAGTGGAAAATCAACTTCAATCCCTGAATTCGGCTCAAACTGCTCCAAATGGGAAAATTCCAATCCAAATGCTTCGATCTTCGTTTGTGGAGCTGCGATGGTGATTTGGGAACAATCTGAGGTCACCTGAGAACCCCTACAAGTGCCTCAGATCATTGGAAATGGATTGTGGCGAAGATCTCAGTTCTCGGACCACAGAGATTGCGAAACCCTCAACAAGCTCTATCCGGATGAGTTTGAGTAGAATTTCGGATCGAGATGGCCTTCCAAAGCTCCAGACGATGAGTTGCGGTTGAAATCGAGGTGGTCACGCCTTCTTGGATGAAGAATCTGCTAAGAACATGAAGAACAAACGAAAAAACCGAAGAAGACGGCGAAGACGCGACGCTGAGAAATGTGGCTGCGTTTTGATTAAATAGGAACAAATCGACGGCTCAGATTGATCGGAGGAGATCCAACGGTAGATCTTGGTCTGATATGAGCCAAACTTTTATGATGATGATCTAGGGTCAGGATCTGCCTTGTGGTAGCTCGGATCCTCCAGATATGTAACGGATGGTCCAGATCAACTCTATCTGTGAATGGACGCTCTAGAGCCCTCCTTGCTTGATCCAACGGTTGATTGAGCTCTGATTGGGATGAAACCTTCAGATCTTGATCATAGAGCTTGATCAACCCTAACCCTAGCTCGGATTGCTTCAGATCGTCCCGGATGGCTCAGATCTAGCCGCTCTTGAATCGGACGACCCGGATTAATCGTAGGCTTGATAATTCGATCCGGTTCACATCCGACTCAAGTTTGACCCAATATGCCCTAGGTCCAGGATCCTTTCATGCCTACAAAAATATATCAGAAAATTAGTGGCCAAATTATCCAAAAAATATGTAATTTTGCAATTAAGTCCAAAATAAGATAAAGTTCCAAAACCTAGGGTAAAATCATAATTAAGCAATAAAAACATGGGTCAAACATGGATTTTAGCAATTAAAATAATCAATAAAATGGTGCTTATCAACTCCCCCACACTTAACCTTGAGCGTCTCGCGAAACAACTAAATATGTATCCCCTAGATTTTCTTAAGCATAATTAGAAGCAAATGAAAAGAAATTACCTAGGGTTGTCAATTCTCATAAATCTAAGCTCTATGGATTAGTATCTTGTCCTTAAATCAACAACTTAGCCTTTTCATCCATCATGAGTCATTGAGATGAATTTAAAATCACTAGCCTTGCAAGGAAAATTTTGGGTGGCTCTCTCCTAAGTTCTAAGTTGATGATGGAAGTGGAGCTCACTCAAACACACATGCTTCCCGCACTACCATAGGCTTGCTTATTATCTACTCTCCACCATTAATCATGATTAGGAGTCAACATCTATAAAAGTTTATTCAAAAGGGAAAATGACATATGAAATGGTAGAAATGAAATAGAAGACATTAAAATAGCAAATTTGATGGAATGGAAGACTTGAATGCTTAAAGATATTTTTGATGCATTTTGCCCTCCTTTCAGTCCATATAATGAAGTCCAAAGTGTGGTAGAGTGTATCTTTGCAATATCCTTCTAAAATTT
This sequence comes from Boesenbergia rotunda, assembly GCA_024364735.1. Classification (NCBI taxonomy): domain Eukaryota; kingdom Viridiplantae; phylum Streptophyta; class Magnoliopsida; order Zingiberales; family Zingiberaceae; genus Boesenbergia; species Boesenbergia rotunda. Next base: position 121,563 of record JAGFNQ010000858.1, read on the forward strand.
GATGAAAAGAATTCCTCTCCTTCGTGCCAATTTTTCCCCTTCCGTGCCAATTTGTTTCTTCCTTTTCCTTTTCTGAAAATTTTTTTTTCTTTCTTCCCTCTACTGAAATCAGAATATAATGGAGCAAATCTTCAACGTGGATAAGATTATCTTCACTAGTATCATAATGCCAACAACTCGTTATGTGCCCACTTTGTTCTTCTTCTTCTCTTTTTTTTTTTCTTACTTAGCTGCAAATTTTTTCTGTTCTGATTTGAACCATCCAGCAGCCACTTCTCTTGTTCTGATTAGCAGTGGATATCCTTGAGACAAATTTGATGCACTTATATACCAAGTTCCTTGATTCACAGCCCAGGAAAATCCAAAAACTGCTTCATCTTGATACAAACTGCACTCGCAGCTTACACTCTCAACATTTCTGATCTGTCGAGTGGTTTGATCTGAGTTCTTGGCAAAATCCATTGCATCCCAGTTTAGTTCCGATCAGTTCAGCTCACTTTAGCTCACTATTCTGCACAAACTGCACAGATTTTAGACTTTTCACAGCTTCTCTTCACTTGAGATCATGGCACTTTACTTTCCTATACTTCACTTCACTGCTGATTTCACTCAGCAATTTAAATCCTGCTCCGATGAGGTTTAGTCCAGTCAAAAGCCTCTCTGCCAGTTCTGTCTAATTTCAGCAAGGCATTGCTGATTTGATGGAAGCACAATTCAACTTGAAATTGATACAAAATTGTGCCCAAACTGCTCAAGTTTCAAATCTGCTCAGCTGCAGATTTTGTTTTGTTTTTTTTTCTTTTTTTTTTTCATTCAAATCAGCCTTCGAATTCAGATCCCAGCCATGTTTCTCTCATTCAGCAGTTTAAAATCTGCTCCCAAGAAGTTGAATTCAGCTGGAAACATTCGACAATTCTGTTGAAAACCAGATTTCTGCATTTTTTTCCTTGGTACTGATTTCTACATAAGTTTCAGATTTTTTCCAGCTGGGCTTCAGCTTCAATTCAGCTTGTCTTCAGATGGTCTTCAAATTCCAGCACTCGGCAAGCTGAAACAGAAAACACTCCCTTGGCACAACAGCTACAACTTCATTTCTAATAAAATGGCCAAAACATCCTCCATGGCTCTTTTCCCTTTTCTTTTTGGCACTGATTTTTTTTTCTTCCTTTGAAATGGTGCAGATTTTTCTCCCTTTTGCTTGCCACTTGAATCTTCAACGTATGACAAAGGATCTAGAACTCCAATTGCTTCCATCCTATTGCTCATTCTTGGCACCAAACATTCACTCACTTGGCACATGAATTTTTTTTTTTTTCGAATTGAAGTGCCTCCTTGATACCAAATCTTTCCAAAAAGCTAGTCACTCCCCCACACTTAAATCTTTGTCCGTCTCGGGCAAAATAGCATTAGAACATATCAAACAACAAGTCCAAAGAAAAGTGAGGGTAAGAGTAAGAAATAAGTAGAGAAAAAAAAAATGGAATGAACATGATTTTCTTCTAAAATGGATATGGAAAGGTAAACAAAGTGATTAGCTTCTATACATATGATCCAATCATTGAAATATGGTTTTGAAAGAACCTAAGCAAATTCTAGAGTTTAATAACATGTGTGTGTCACAACTATAAGGATAATTCTCACTAGGCAAAAATAATTCATCTTAATTCTTCAATCAAGCATCTAAAGCAAAGTAGTACTCAAGCATCCAAGATTTCATCCATTAGCTCAACCCTAAGTTTTGACAACTAAATTTAATTTATTTTCAAAAGACTCTAAAATGCTATGGAGATAACCTAGAGGGATACTTTTATTTCTACTCATGCAAAAGTGCTAAAAGAAAAGACATGGTATTTACAACGACTATTTATTCAATTTACTCTAGAAAACATAAAAGTGAAAAATGCGATAAAAGAAAATACAAGAAAGAAAAATCCCCCCTTTATTCTGGTGGACGGAGTCTATCCAGAAGGAGCCTCCATCTTGGTAGTGGAGGGGTATGAGTAGCTGAGTGAATTCGGGCACCCCCACACTTGAACTTTGCAAAAATTTTCTCCGGTGGCCTAAGGAGATTCAGGTTCAAGAGCCATTCAAGGGATGGAGTGCTTTTAATGAAAGTCAGATCATCTCCTCCTTCTTGATGCCCTTCAGAAGTCCTTCCAGGAGGCTGAAGTCTGTTCAGTTGGAGTACCTACTCCTGAAGTCTTCTGGACCCTGCAAAACAATGTAATACCTCTCTCAAGTGTTCAGGGTCAGACAGAAATGATATAAGTTCAGTCTCTGCATCAAATGAATCCAAAACTGCATCATGTCTAATTAAATCAAAATCTGGTGCCTCAATGAAATTTTCAAAATTATTTCCTACCAAATTTGCATCCAGATACTCATCACAAATAAAGAAATCAATTTCTGGCTCATCAATAGAAATTTCACAATTATTTTCAATTAAGGGTATATCAAGCAATGTATCATAGCCAATCAAATCAATATCAGATATTTCCATAAGTTTTTCACATTCAACCTCAGCATAAGACATAGCAAGAGATTCATCAAAATAGATAACATCCATTTCAGGCACTTCTAAAAAATTTTCACTATCCATATCCACAAAAGATGTATTGAGTGATTCATCATAAAAAACTACATCAATTATGGGTGCCTCTAAAATTATTTCGCTATCCATATTTACAAGGGATGTGTCAAGTAATGCATGATGATCAATAAAATCAATGTTTGGTACCTCTATTGGATTTTCACAAACAATTTCTACACAAGGTATATCAATAAACTCATCAGAATCAATAACATCAGCACTAGGTACCTCAATGAATTTCTCTGAAGAAAGGGGAGAAATACTTACCTGAGCGTGCTAGAGAATACCTGGAGGTTCTACAACGGTAGATGTATCCATGGCCTCCTGCTGGTCAAGTACATGCTCCTCTTCAGCCTCAGACTCTGGTGGACAATCAACTGGTGATCCTTGGGTGCTTGCTTCCACCATGCAAGTCCCTACACTTTCTGGTTCATTCTCTAAATCTTGTGGTGGTCCCTGGGGCTTAGTGCAATCCCCTACACCTATGGAATCATCTCGTCTGCATGCTTCTCCTGTAATATCTGCAACAACAGTGTCAGAAAAATTAGGACCATCATTAAGGCTATCATCAGAAAATAAAAGTCTAGAATGGTCCTGTGGAGCTTCAATTTCTTCTTCTGGAGCTGAAAAATTTGGCAATGGATTTTGAGTAGGAATCTCCGGAGGAATGCATGCTGTAGGTGCCCAGACTTTAATGTATTCTTCTTCTTCTTCTTCTACTAAATTTGCAAGATTACTTGAAGAAGGACTTGGCCATGCGCTAGGGACACCTTGAACTGATATAAATCCAACTCCGGGGCTCTCAGAATTAAGAATAGCTTGAGAAGCTAATTGTTCTGCTCTTTGGGCTTTTATCTGATTCAAATCATTAGCCACTTGTTTCATTTGCCTTTCGAGGTTTTGAAGCTCTTGTTGACACATTTGTAGAAATTGAGACTGTGGGGGTTGATCAAATGGTTGAACAGACTGATTAAACTGCTGAAAAGTTGGTTCACCACTTGGTGGAAATTGCTGAAAATTGTAGCCCTGGAATTCTTGTATCTGAGGTTGAATTTGTGGTGGTGAATACTGAAATTGGTTGGGCTGAAAATTCTGGTTGCAAGGGTGAAATTGCTGCGGTAATGGACATGGTTGCTGGAAATTCGAATTATCTGAAAACCCTTGCTGAATTCCTTGAAAAAACGATGGATCTTGTTGATAAGGTGGCTGAAAGTTAGGCTGAAATTGCTGAATTTGGGGCTGAAAACTTTGAAATTGGGGCTGCCCATTCTGAAAATTCTGGAAAATTGGTTGAATTGGCTGGAAATCTGGTTGAAATTGTTGTGGTGGCTGCAAAAACTGATTTGGTTGCTGGAAATTAGAATAGGGCTGTTGGAATTCTTGCTGGGTCTGCTGAAAGTGTGGACACGGCTGCTGATAAGTGGATGAAAACATTTTGAACTTGCACCCCTGTCACAAAACAAACAAGAAAAATGGCAGTACCCGTATACAAAAGAATAAGCAACAAAAAATAGAACCCAATGATATATCAAAAAGTATACAAGCAAAAACCAAACAAATCAACTAGTTGCTTCTCCGGCAACGGCGCCAAAAATTTGACGAGCCCAAATATACTAATTAAAGTTGTCACGAAAGTATGGGCTCATCAGATTTAGAATTTATAAATGAAGTGCTGGAAACCCTTTTACAATCAAAAATATGAAAATGTAATATAGGGGCCACAGGTCGTATTTTTCTCGGGGCTAGTTGACGTTGTGTGATTCGCGCTTGTATTTAGGTGTCGTTTGTGAATTTTGGGTTTCGAATGTGGTTTGGGTTTCAAATTAAAATGAAAACACAATGAGAATGAAGGAAAACTCAATCATGGAACTTAACAAATGATAGCCAGTTATCATTTAACCAATAGACCAATTAATCATCCAATGCAATGTTGTCAAAATTAGGGAATTAAACTGATTCAAGTTGCAAAAGTTCACTACAGATTGTGTTCCACTTGGGAAATTCCACTAAAGTCAACCCTAATGCAAATCAAGTGACAAAATAGCTTGGCACGCAGGAGAAAGTTCTTGTGCCAAAGCTGTTTACTTATGTGCCAAGAATACTATCAATGACTTAGAATGAAACTACTCAATGCAGTGATACGCAGGGACAATTGCAGACTTTCGGACTTTGAGAACTGATCAAAAACTGGACACAGTCAAACTGCAGAATGGAAGGAACAATGCTGTGAAATTCAGAAACCAACAGCAGTCAGAATTCGAAACTGGGCAGATGCATCAATTACTGATACACAGGACAAACCTGGTTCAGAGCAGACCAACTGCAAAGTAACTAAATTTGAGCTCAACAATTCAATAAAAACCCGATTGAAAACTGATACAAATCCTTGCTAAACTTACCTAGATACAATATGCAGAAAATTCAGCAACTAAACATGCTGTGCAGAAATGAATTAAGGCAGGAATGAAGGTTACAGCTCAATAGCATTTCGAATTGCAGACGGAACTGAAATCAAGGGCAAGAGCTCCCTAAAGAATTAGCTAACTTGGTTCCACTCAGAGCTGAATTCTCCACTTGATACAAAGTGCAGAATTTTGAGTTAGCTTGCCACCAAAATGCATGAACTGATGTGCCAAAAAATTGGAACCAAAGGTAGGAATGATTGCTGATCATCAGTTTGAAAAACACATCTATTATAAAAGTTCCATGCGTAAATGGATGAAGAAATCAGGGATAAGTGAAAAATCAGACAACTTGGCACACAAACTGCAGAAATTGCAGTTTTTTTCAGAATACTTCAGTTAACCTTCAGATAACAGAATCGGGATTTCAGAAATCAGTTGATACAAAGATTCCGGATCAGGATACCAAAGCTGCTATGCAGGACATTGAAAATAGAAGGCAATGGCTGTAATCGAGTGCAAGGAATTCAGAAGACAAATGCTGTACAGAAATTGAGACTGTTGTGCAGCTGTTCAGAAACTAAGTGGATGCTAAAATTCAAACAAACGACTGAAATCAATTCTCCAATCTATTGCCCACATAAGATTCCTAAGAACTCAATTTTAATCGACGCAAATGCATGAACTGAGGCTGAAACACCACTGAACTGCCGATTGTGCAGAAACTGATGTAGGATGGACACAAATGCAGATTCTGATGCATTATTGCAGCACTAAATTAAATGCCAAATTAGCAATCCAACAAGTTGAATTCAATGTACTAATCTACCATTCAGACACGCTTAAAATTGGCTAATCATTACTGGATATAAATTCAGAAAAGCTAACTAGAACTTGCTGAAATTACTGATACGCAGGAACAGAAAACAGGGAGTTCTGATACATGAGCTGGAAAACAGAAAATAAAACTGAATCTAAAGCGATTATCCACTACAAACATTCCCTAACTATCAAACTTGAAGATTTGAACCCTAATTAAGCAGAAATTATGCAGTAAATGAAGTTAACCAATTTTGAAACCAAAACAGAAACTAAACTACAGCAGTAATGGAAATTACAGCTAAACAAACGAAATTAACTAAGAAATCTAAACCCCAATCGCTTCCCGAGCTCACAATCTTCTTGGTTATCAATCAAGAGCCGGCTTCGAACCCCTCGGCACAGCAAATCAGTGGAAAATCAACTTCAGTCCCTGAATTCGGCTCAAACTGCTCCAAATGGGAAAATTCCAATCCAAATGCTTCGATCTTCGTTTGTGGAGCTGCGATGGTGATTTGGGAACAATCTGAGGTCACCTGAGAACCCCTACAAGTGCCTCAGATAATTGGAAATGGATTGTGGCGAAGATCTCAGTTCTCGGACCACAGAGATTGCGAAACCCTCAACAAGCTCTATCCGGATGAGTTTGAGTAGAATTTCAGATCGAGATGGCCTTCCAAAGCTCCAGACGATGAGTTGCGATTGAAATCGAGGTGGTCACGCCTTCTTGGATGAAGAATCTGCTAAGAACATGAAGAACAAACGAAAAAACCGAAGAAGACGGCGAAGACGCGACGCTGAGAAATGTGGCTGCGTTTTGATTAAATAGGAACAAATCGACGGCTCAGATTGATCGGAGGAGATCCAACGGTAGATCTTGGTCTGATTTGAGCCAAACTTTTATGATGATGATCTAGGGTCAGGATCTGCCTTGTGGTAGCTCGGATCCTCCAGATATGCAACGGATGGTCCAGATCAACTCTATCTGTGAATGGACGCTCTAGAGCCCTCCTTGCTTGATCCAACGGTTGATTGAGCTCTGATTGGGATGAAACCTTCAGATCTTGATCATAGAGCTTGATCAACCCTAACCCTAGCTCGGATTGCTTCAGATCGTCCCGGATGGCTCAGATCTAGCCGCTCTTGAATCGGACGGCCCGGATTAATCGTAGGCTTGATAATTCGATCCGGTTCACATCCGACTCAAGTTTGACCCAATATGCCCTAGGTCCAGGATCCTTTCATGCCTACAAAAATATATCAGAAAATTAGTGGCCAAATTATCCAAAAAATGTGTAATTTTGCAATTAAGTCCAAAATAAGATAAAGTTCCAAAACCTAGGGTAAAATCATAATTAAGCAATAAAAACATGGGTCAAACATGGATTTTAGCAATTAAAATAATCAATAAAATGGTGCTTATCAGTCTTCCAGCCCGAGGCAGAATCCATGTTCGAATTTATCGGAGAGCCAAGGAAAAGAACCAGGAAATTCTTATCGGCTCTCAAGGCGCAGAAGATGTTGGACAAGGGATTCGATATGTACCGCGATACCTCCAAATTGGGACTTGGAGATGTACTGATGCAGAGTGGTAAAGTCATTGCCGATACCTCTAGGCAACTGAAGGAACACGAAAAGAACTATCCCACTCACGATTTAAAATTTGTAGTCGTGGTCTTTGCTATGAAAATATGGAGACACTATCTATATGAAGCAAAGTACAGACCTCCAGAGTCTGCGATATTTCTTCACTCAAAAAGACCTCAATATGTGACCACGCCGATGGCTGGAACTCGTAAAGGACTATGATTGCGAGATCTGCTATCCACAATGTGTTCCACGTGTCGATGCTCAAAAAGTACATTCCCAGTACGGACAGAGTGATTGAGCCGCACGTCGTACAGATCCAGGAGGACCTGGGTTGTGAAAGCAAACCTATATGGACCCTGGATCGAGACGTCAAGAGACTAAGGAACAAGGGAGTGCCCTTAGTCAAAGTCTTGTGGCAAAAATCAGCAATCTGACGAAGTTACTTGGGAACGTGAGGATGATATGAAACGAAAATATTCTGAGTTATTTTAAGTTCGAGGACAAACTTTTCAGAAGGGAGGGTGGATGTAACGCCCCAAATTTTCCACTCTAGCGTAGTAATAATGAAACATGTGGCCAAGAATAAAATTATGAATTTAAAGGGGAAATTGCGAATAAAGAAGATATTAGGCATCTTCTTGATATATGGTGAATGTAGGCGATAATTATATGCTACATTAATATTATGCTCGACATCATGCACATGAATGAATGAATAATGATATGAATATGCATGTGTATGAACTAAATGAGTAGCATTCTCTTGTTGGGCTTTGGTTACATGGGCTTGAAGGAAAAAAAAAAGAAAAGAAAGCAAAAAGAAAAAGAGGTGCCAATGATTGAACCTTGGACCTCAAAGGAAAGCAAAGCCTTAAGAATATTCATGTAACCAATTCACCTAGCAAGGGAGTGCTATTAGAAGAGGATGTGAAATTGTAGATAAGTGGGAAAGAAGATGAAAAGACATAAGAAAATTGAAGAGACACCATTAAAGAGGTGCTTGCCTCTTTACTCACTATAAAAGGTCATTAAGAGGAGGAAATGCCTAGACATTTCGACCAAGAAACCTTTCCCCTTTCTCTCCACCAAACTCTTCTCCTTTCTCCTCATCCTCACCGAAATCCTAGAGCCCTTTGCAGCCCAAAACAGAGCCCCACAAACTGGAAGAAGAAAAGGAGAAGAACAAGAGGAAACACCAAATTTAAGAGGTCTTTTCTTCTCCAAAATTTAGAGATCTTTTGGGAACATAAGCACAAGTGGTAAGACTCCCTCACCTGCAACATAATAGATTTTTATGTGTTTTTTTTATGATTTTTATGTTTGCTTGTGATGTTGGGTGAAAGAGAATGGAAGAAAACCTTGAGGGAAGTTTCGGCCATAAAGGGATACCCCCTTTTCTATGTCAAAAAAAAAACTTAAAGGAAGTGTTCATGAAATTGTTACTACCTTTTTGTAATGAATATATGATGGATACATGGTGTTTGAATGCCCTCCATGATGTAAAGGACTTGGAAGAATTCGGCCAAGTCATGAAATGGATAAATGTTGATGCATGAAGTAGGCTATTGTTCTAATGATTGTTTCCTTGCTATATAAATGTTTTAGGCCACGAAATTTTGTAGAATCTATGCTAAGGGACCCCTGTATCATTCGACCAAGGGACCTTAAATTATGCCTTAAAACAGATTTTTATAGACCTTCATGAAGTTATGGTTAAATCAAGTGATATGCATGTGATTGGGTGTTCTATTTCATGATGGAAATAATTTATACATTAGGGTCAGTACCTTATCCAAGTTGTTTGAACCTAAACTCATGCTTCATTCTATGTATTGATGTTTAGAAAAATGTTACATGTACCCATATGCATGATAATCCAAGTAGAACTCTAGATCATACACCTAGACTAGTGTTTGGTGAAGTACAAACTACTTTTGCACTTGTGAATGAATTCTTATGAAAAATATGCTTTTATTCATATGTTATGCGAATGATTATGCTATGAAATCCCTACTGTGAGTTTTGACAAATTACAAGAATAAGGGTTAAGAATAAGCTCAAGCACAAAACATGCACCTAAACTAGTGTTCAATGAAGTCTAGACTACCCTTGAGCTTGTATATGATTCCATGTGTAACGTATGTTTTTATTTCCATGATTATATGACTTTTATACTATGTTATCCATGCTGTGAATTTTGGCCAATTACTAGAATAAAGGCTAAGAATAAGTTCAAGTATAATTCATGCACCTAAACTAGTGTTTAGTGAACTCTAGACTACCCGTGTACTTGTAAATGACCTCTTATGAAATGTATGCCTTTATTCCAATGTTATGTGGGTTTTATGCTATGATATCCTTGCTATGAAGTTTCGACCAGCATGTATTAAGATAGGAAAAGAAAGATTAAACTAACATATTGTCTTGATTAAGACAAGCATGTTATATGTATGATGTATTGATGAAACTAGCATGATAGTTGCTTCACTTACATGTGTTAAAAGAAAGGTCCTTCCATGTCTTGCTATTTATGCTAATGATTATACCATGAAAGGATGCCTATGTTTATGAATGATTGAATGCCTATAGTATATGCAATATGAAAGAAAGAAAGAATGCATGTTCTATATATGAAAGTATGCTTATGATTATGAATGATTGAATGTCTATAGTACATGCAATATGAAAGAAAGAAAGAAAGAAAGAAAAGAATGCATGTTCTATATGAATGAATGAAAGAAAAGAAATGAATGCATGTATGTATTTTACTTTAAAGATTGGCTTGTACCGGATCTTGAAAAGATCCACGGTTCTGGACTACCGAAGCTATCCCTAGGCTGAAAGATAGTAAGCCTAGAATGTAGACCCCTGTAGGTCGGGATTAGCAACCTCGCATCTTACAAAGGGGTATGCGCGCAAACGAAAGAATGAGTACAAAGCCGGGGACCCCAAAGAAAGATGATGTATGCTTATGTTAAAGTATTACTTATTATGTTTTCCAAAGAGCATCCTAAATGTTTTTGCAAAGCATATGTTTATGTGTTTATATGTCTTTATATGTTTATATGCCTTATGTATTTTTATGCTATGCATAAGATATTATATGTCTCTCAAATGCATGTAACATATGGATTTAGTGAGTAGGAAAGAGCTTACTAAGTTTCATACTTATAGTTTGTTTGCTTATGTTGCAGATCAACATAGAAATTATTAAAAAAAGGGAAGCTGCAGGAAGGGCTAATGTGTGTGGTGGTGACTTGGCTGATCGATCCACTTTAGTGTCATCTATAGACTTAGTTCTTATTTCTAATAAGACATATGTTGCTACTTTATGCATGATACTTGCTAGTTCTTTTGAAGTTTATTTATGTATGGATGCTATTAGATGTTACATGATTTATATTTACACTCCTTCTCCCTTTGCATATGATTATGTTTATGTTTCATTTCCACTGCAATGTTGTGAATCATATGCAATAATATAAGTTATGAAGGTAAAAGTTAACGCGCCGCCGTAACGGTAAAGGGGCGGGCGTTACATGGAGCCCGTATGAAAATATAGGGGTTGGTGAGGAAATACAATGAGATATTTTAGTAGAATGGATCATCATTAATGGATCGGGTTTGGATTCATTAGCGGGCTTTGAACCAACTCCTCCTTATGGTCCCTTTCTTAGCCCTATAAATACCCCATAGGAGTCATGATACAAGGCTAATGAATTAATCATTCAACACACAAGAACCCAAAATCCTAATCCTCTCCATACTCTCTCTCCTAGGGTTGAGGTTGCGTCGGTGAGGAAGAGGAGAAGAAGAGGAGGTTTCTCCTTCATCCTTCTTTAGGTCTTCTTCCTTTATGGCTTGAGGGCTCAACAGGACTAGGGAGAGCCACTCAAGGCTCGGCGAGGGCCGAGGAGTAAGAGTTAAGGAGGAGGGTGGGTCGGTGGTGATCTTTGAGATTGCGGCGCCGGCTATGAAGAGGAGAAGAATTTGGATTCTTCTCCACTCCCTTCTTCATTCTTCTTCACAACCTGCTCCTCAGCGTGCGCAAGTAGTAGGCAAGAAGGTGAGGTGGTCGGCAGCCGGAAAAAGGTCCTCCCTTATTTTGGCGTCGGCGGAAGGTGAAGAAGAGAAGGAGAGGAGGCAGCGGGTTTAGGGAAGAAGAAGAGGGGGTTATCCTCATCTTCTTTTGTTTCTTCTTCTTCATTGCCTTCTTCCCGGTGCTACCTTGTGGCCGGCGACCCGTGGCGACGTGGTCTGGCCGGCGGCGCAAGGAGGGGAAGGAGGAAGGTCGCCGGCGGGTGAACCCTATGTCTAGGGGTTGTTGGCCAAAGGAATGAAGAGTTAGGATTATTACATCGAAGCCTTGGTGACTCCATGACCTGGTAGATCATCACCCATACGACGTCTAGGAGGGGATGGTCATAAGATAGAAGACTGCAAGCTAAACGACGAGGTATAACTCTCCCGAGCTCCAATTTGCCTTTGTTATATTTATTTGTGACATGCTACTTTGATTTGTCATTTCATGTAAGTTAGTTAGTTATTTTAATTTGTTATTATAGACAATAATTAATTAACTGGACCCCGAAAATAAACACAAAAACTGGTGATCCAAATCGTCATCTTTTCCGCGGTTAATTAATCCAGAAAGATACAAGGTCTTAACCTCGGTTTCGGCTAAGTTGTAACTTGGATTAATTAACATGACAACGAGTCGGTCGTTAGAGGGACGAGTCTCTATTCGGATTAAATTTTTTAATCCGTAAACATAGAGAGGTCTCTCAGATACGACCACGTGGTTGTCTTGGAAATCGCCAAGCCATACCAATAGAAATGACTGTTGGATCGAGAAGAACGACAGAGGGGGGGGTGAATATCGTTAAACGTTTTCGGATTTAGATAGAGAATGCACAGCGGAAAAATTAACGCGAGAAATCAAACGCGAACATAGGGATTTACTTGGTTCGGAGTCGCGGTCGGCTCCTACTCCAAGGCCCACGGTCGTTGACCGTTTACTGCGGGCAATTCTATATATGCGCAAAAAGGTTTACAAACAGATATTACAATTGTAGTACAGTAACTTAAAAGGACAACTCTTCGTTACCGACGTCCGATGTGAAGTGTATCTCGGAGCGGAGGGACGTCGTCGGCACTTGTATCTCGAGTTGGGAGGTTTCCGGAGCAGAGCGCTTGAGTAGAAGAGTGTATTGGCGTTGGAAGCAGTTGTTGTTGAAGCCTTGGGGTCGAGGGGCTTTTTATAGCCTCCTGGGGTGCCCTGAACGTTGGGGGCGCCCCCCCACGTGTCAGTCGATCCGGACATGTCTCGGTCAGCCATTATCCCTTCAGGATCGGGCTGAGGTTTGACCGGGGGCGCCCAGGACGCAGGGGGCGCCCGGGTTGACTCTATCCGCTGGCTTCTCGTTGGCTTGACTCTATCCGCTTCGTTGGCTTGAGCCCGGGGTGCCCGAGGCATCCGGGGCGCCCGGGAGCACGGGGGCGCCCGGGAGCACGAGAGCACCCGGGAGCATGGGGGCGCCCCCCAGTGAGCTTCCGAAGCATTTTCTTGCTTAACTTATTTTGCCTTGACCTTGGGGGCGCCCTGCCCAGCTGCTTGCACCTCTCCTTCGCTAGGTGCCTAGCAGTCCTTCGCTAGGACTTCAATCTGCACACTCAAGTAGCATGTTAGATAAACATAACATTTTAACTTTTGAACCCTTTGCTATTATCAAAACCCAGGTTCGACTTGGGTGTTGTCTGCACCAACAATCTCCCCCTTTTTGATTTATGGCAACCCGATTCAAAAAGTTATGTTTTAATCAAGACAATTGATATTACATTTTAGTTTCCTCCCCCTGGAAGAAATCTTCCCCTAGGTTTTTCAAAGTTTCGTGGGGTTTGAAAACTTTCTAAGTCAAAATAATGGAATTAATTTTTCAATACTTAGAACATTTTGAAAGCGGTTTTTAGAAAAACATTTTCCACAAAAAAAATTTGAGTTAATAACTTAGTGGAAAAATTTTCTAAAGTTTAAGAAGAGTTTGAATCTCTTTAGTACTTTTCTATTTGAGATAAGTACTTTAGAGAATTTTGAACATAACTTGGTTAAAGTATCCAGACAAGTTTTGAACATAGCTTGAGTTTTAAGTACTTAGAAAATGCTTTTGAAAACTGCTTGGGTCAAGTTTTTAGAATCAATTTTGAAACCAATTTAAATCAAGTATTTTTGAAGCAGCTTTGAGAGAAAAAATAGATTAAGTACTTTGAAAACAGTTTTGAAAAACACTTAGCTTTAGTACTTTGAAAATGATTTTGAAAAGAACTTCGCTTTTTGAAGAAAGGATAAATTTTTGAAAACTTTTAAATTTTTTTTTAACTTCTCTCCTTCTTCTCTCCTTCCCTATCTCTCCCCCTTTGCCATATATCAAAAACAAAGCAATATAGAAAATAAAAATAAACTTTATAACGATATAACAGAATAATGTGCTGTACTGAACCAAATCAAGATATAAATTGAACTGGACCAATTTCAATTATCTCTTTAGGGTCCTGTCTAACCCAATTAGCTACTTACTAACTATTATAAGCAGTAGTTTTCGCTAGGGTTAGTCATGTTAAGTGTTCTGTTCATGTTAGATTTTCTATGCTTGACACATAACTTGATTACTGTTTAAGTTGTATTTAGTGCAGATGCACTGACTTAAAGCATCTTGAATTAAGGCAAAGACCTAAGCATCTCAACCCATTCTAGGTTATCAGTCAACATTACCCTAAGGTGCTTGTGAGATGCTGGCTTCTAGATTTATAGGTGCATGCAGTTCTAGGGTTAGGGCCTAGGCTAAGTCTATTTGCGAAAAAGACCCTAGTTTTGAAGGGGGTGGTTTTTCAAAAAAAAACTAAGTCGAAAGAATTATTAAAAAGAAAGGCTAAAAATATTTTCAAATTAATTAAAGGCTGATTTTGAAATCAAATAAAATTATTTTAGAAACTGATTTAAAAAAAAACAATAAGAAAACCAAAAGTAGAGTAAACTTATTGTACCAAGCATAATCCTAACTGCCTTCTTAGTGAGCTGAACTCAAACTCAGGTAGGGGTTTAGTGAATATGTCAGCTAAGTTAGATTTAGAGTCTACATGCTTAAGGACTATCTCACCCCTGGCTACGTGATCTCTTACAAAGTGGTGTTTGACTTCTATGTGTTTAGTTCTGGAGTGTTGAATTGGGTTCTTAGTTATATTAATTGAGCTTATATTATCAATGAATACTTGCATTTGATTGTAGTCAAGCTGGAAGTCTTTAAGAGTGTGCATCATCCATAAGAGTTGTGCTACACACTCTCCTAAAGCAACATACTCAGCTTCAGTTATGGATAAAGCTACACAGTGTTGCTTTCTGCTGCACCAACTTACTAGACTGTTTCCTAAAAGTTGGCAGCTTCCACTGGTACTTTTTCTATCTAGCTTACAACCAGCATAGTCAGAGTCTGAATATCCTGATAGTTTAAAAGTTGAGGTCCTAGGATACCAAATTCCTACATTTAGAGTGCCCTTAATATATCTCAATATTCTTTTTAGGGCCGCTAAGTGCGTTTCCTTAGCACAGGATTGGTACCTAGCACACATTCCTATAGAAAAAGGATATCAGGTCTGCTTGCTGTAAGGTACAGCAGACTTCCAATCATGCTTCTATAGAGTTTAAGGTCTACTGGTTTACCATCAGGGTCACTATCTATTTTTACATTTGTGGCCACGGGGGTACTTATGCTTTTAGAGTTATCAATTTTAAATTTCTTTATTAATTCCTTAGCATACTTAGATTGATGGACATAGTTTCCATCCCTAGTTTGTTTAATTTGTAATCTTAGGAAAAAGTTGAGCTCACCAACTAAGTTCATTTCAAACAAATTTTTTTAAGAAATTTGAGTTAGTAGACCCAAAGATTATGTCATCGACGTAGATTTGGGCAATAAATATTTCTTTTCCTAAGGTTTTAATAAACATGGTTGAATCGATTTGTCATTATTTAAATTCTTTAGAAGTTAGGTAAGTTGATAAGCGTTCATACCAGACCCTAGGTGCTTATTTTATTCCATAAAGTGCTTTAGTGAGTTTGTAGACATGGTCAGGTTTTTCTAAGTCCTCAAAACTGGGGGGTTGTCCTACATAAACTTCTTCCTTAATAAATCCATTTAGAAAAGCATACTTTACATCCATTTGGTATAATTTAAATCCTTTATGGGATGCAAAGGCTAATAACATCCTAATGGACTCAAGTCTTGTAACGACCCGGAAAATTCTCTTAATATTTTCTGAAAATATTGAGCATGTCTGGATAATTTCCCGAAGGACCTAGAGGCATTAATACGAACATTGGCCTAGGAAATCCATGTTTTCTTGTTTAAATTGAGGAAACCAAGTGCTAATGGGCCTTATATGGGCTTCCTAGTACTATGATGATAGGTGGATTTTTAGGAAGAATTAGTATAAATATAAATAGGAATTTATTTAGGCACATTAACATGATTATGGGAAAGTATTAGCCTAACATTCCCATCTAAATTGAGGAATTTGGTACTAATGGGCTTTAAATGAGCCCAAAAATGGGTATTAATTAGGTAAAATTAATATAAATATAAAAAAATTTTATTTAGGAATATTAGTACAATTATGGGTAATTTAGGGGGGATTTTCGGAATTTAAGAAAATAAGGTAATAAAATAAATGAAATGAAAATCAAAATAAAAATAAATGTGCATGAGCCATGGATTGAACCTTGGACCTCTTGTACAACCAAGAATGCTTTAACCATCTCACCTAGCAAGGAATTCTTATGAGTAATTGAAGTGGAGGTTGGTTAAGAGGTAAAAGGAGGTGAAGGGTCATGGAGAGGCTCTTCATTTGCCTCCTTGATGGGTTATAATGAGAGGAGTTTTGGGAGTTACTTCTTCTCTCAATCAATTGCATTTCCTCTCCTCTTCATTCCTCATTCTTGCCGAGCACCAAAGGGAGGAATTCCTTGGGGAAAACTTCACAAGAGGTCTCATCTCTCAAGATCTAAAGTTCCTACAAGGTGACAAGGACTAGTTGTGGTCAAGAGATACCAAGTCCTCTTCCTTCTCCTCTTTCAAGGTTCGAAAAAAAATCAATAAATCTAAGGTAAGACTCCCTCACCTGTGGTATAATAGTTATCTATGATTTCCATGATTTTTAGTATGATGTATGGGGTAGTTTTTGGATGTGATATGGAAAGGAAAGAAAAACCAAGGTCCTTAAGTTTATGGATTTCGGCCAGCATGATTTAAAAGCCTATAAATATGTTAAAAATCATGATGATGTTATTTGATGTTCCCTTATGATGTGTAGAAGTTAAGTATAATTTTTGATAATTTTTGGAGTACCCTAGGACACTCTAGGGTTTCGGCCAACATGAAAGGGACAAAACCAGGGTCCCTATGTTTATGGGTTTCGGCCACCATGATTTAAATGTCTATAAATATGTTAAAAATCATGATTATGTTATTTGATGTTCCCTTATGATGTGTAGAAGTTAAGTATAATTTTTGGGAATTTTTGGAGTACCCTAGGACACTCTAGGGTTTTGGCCAACATGAAAGGGACAAAACCAGGGTCCCTATGTTTATGGGTTTCGGCCACCATGATTTAAATGTCTATAAATATGTTAAAAATCATGATGATGTTATTTGATGTTCCCTTATGATGTGTAGAAGTTAAGTATAATTTTTGGGAATTTTTGGAGTACCCTAGGACACTCTAGGGTTTCGGCCAACATGAAAGGGACAAAACCAGGGTCCCTATGTTTATGGGTTTCGGCCACCATGATTTAAATGTCTATAAATATGTTAAAAATCATGATAATGTTATTTGATGTTCCCTTATGATGTGTAGAAGTTAAGTATAATTTTTGGGAATTTTTGGAGCACCCTAGAGGCCCATATGGTTCGGCCAACCCCAAGGACCCAAGGGTTAGGGTTGAGTCTTTAACTTCAAGCATATGTTTATGTGTTGCCATGATATAAGGATGAAGGATGGTGATTATGTGAATTTTCACATGGCCTTGGGACTCCACAAGTTTCGGCCAATAAGGGTTAATAGGATAAAAGTTAAGATTTATTTCAAGTAAGGGTCCCAATGGCCCTATGGTAAGATGTGATTTATGTTTATGAATGATAGGCCATGTTATGAATGATATGCCATGTTTATGAATGATATGCCATGGTTATGCATGATATGCCATGTTTATGAATGATATGCCATGTTATGAATGATATGCCATGTTACGAATGATATGTCATGTTTATGAATGATATGCCATGGTTATGCAAGATATGCCATGTTTAGGAATGATATGCCATGTTTTAGGATAATACGAATGTATGCAATGCTCTATGAATGATGTGTACCTATGCCATGTCTAAGAATGAGAATGATGTCATGACAAGTATGTTATGATCATGTTCATGATAAGAATGATGCCATGATAAGTATGTTAGGATCATGTTCATGATAAGAATGATGCCATGATAAGTATGCTATGAATGTCTTATGAATGATGAAGCATGAAAAGTATTTTACTTTATGAATGGGATGAGCACCTTAAGAACGCCCCGGTTCTGGACTACTGGAGCTGTCCACGGTTCTGGCACTACCGGAGCTGTGCAACAGGGATGGGCTCCTTGAGAACGCCTCGGTTCGGGGACTACCGACTATGCTGTCCTTACCCTAGTAGGTCGGGGCTCGCTACCTCGGACTTACTAGGGATGCGCGCTATGATGTATGTATGTGGTACAAGCCGGGGATCCCAAATGTTATGATGATTATGTTTAAGCATTTTGAAAGTATGATTCTAAAAGTTAAGCATCTATATGTATATGCATTCCACCCATGCATTCATACATGTTATGCATTATGTTATGATAATGATGTGTTATGCTTATGCTCCATGTTAAAAGATATGTATGAGAATGAATGATCCATGTTATGATTATGGTAAGAAGATGCTCTTATGATATGCTAGAATGATTGCCTATGTTTATGTCCTATAGGTTGGTTTATAACTTATGTTTATATTTATGCTATGTCTCATGCCATGCTAGGAAAGTTTATTAAGTTATGCTATGCCGTGTATCATGCCATGCTTAGAATGTTTACGATGTCTATGCTTGATATGCTTGAAAGTATGCCTATGGTTGATTTACATCTTATGCTTATGTTCATGCCATGTATGATGCCATGCTTAGAATGTTTAATTAGGTTTATGCCTATGTTTATACTTTATGCCATGATAAGAATGTTTGATTAGATTTATGCCTATGTTTATGCTCTATGCTATGATAGAAATGTTTATGATGCTTATGTTCCATATGATTATGAATGAATGACGAATGATTTTAGTGAGTATGAAAGAGTCTTACTAAGCCTGTGTGCTTATAGTCTTCTTTCCTTATACCGCAGATCATGCAAGGGGATAACGAGGAAGCAGCAGGAGGGCCTGAAATATGTGTGTGATGGTGACTTGGCCCATGAAATCGAATGTGTTAACCGTTTATGCTAAGAACTTTATTTTTGCTACCTATATGCTCGAATAGTGACTTATGGAACTTTATGATAAGATGTCAAGTATGATATGATATGAACCTTATGGTATGATGTTAAGCATGTTATGATATGATGTTAAGCATGACGTTCATATGTTAAGTTTCATGTCATTATATTAGGGATGGTGGTAGGGGCATGTATATGTAAGGTTTAAGTTATTCCGCTGCAGTATGATGTTACATGCCTTAAGTATGTCAGCGTAACGCCGCTTAGGAAAAAAAAAAAGCGGGCGTTACAAGTCTGGCTACTGGAGCATATGTTTCGTCATAATCTAACCCTTCTACTTGACTGAATCCTTTTGCTACTAAGCGGCCTTTATTTCTAACTATTTCTCTTTGATCATTTAGCTTATTCCTAAAAACTCACTTAGTGTCAATGATGGATTTGCCCTCAGGTTTAGGTACTAGTTCCCAGACTTGGTTTCTCTCAAATTGGGCTAACTCTTCTTGCATAGCTATGATCCAATCAGGATCAGGTAGGGCTTCCTCTATAGTTTTAGGTTCGATTTTTGAGATCATTGCTATCTGACTAAGGTTTCTATAGGAGGATCTAGTTCTGACTCCTAATGTTGGATCACCCACAATTTGATCAGTTGGGTGACTGAGTCTGGGTTTCATGGTTTTTCTAGAACTTGGTTCAGCCTCAGGTCCGGCTGGTCGGTTTGGTTCCCTATTTGGTTCGATTACTCAAGTTGATTCAACAGTTGGTTCTATTAATTCATCAGTCGGTTCAAGAATTAGTTCATTTATGGGTTCAATTAAAGATTCAACAGCTTGTTCATTATCTTCTTGATCAGTATTTGATGAAGTTAGCTCTGGATTATCAGATTTTGAGTTGATTTCTTCATCAAATATTAAGTTTGTTGTTTCTTCAATTTTCTTAGTTTGTTTGTTGTAAACCCTATAGGCTTTGCTTGTTGTTGAATATCCTAGGAAGATGCCTGGGGTTGACTTAGACTGGAATTTACCTAGATAGTCCTTGGTGTTTAAGATATGGACTTTGCAGCTAAAGACCCTTAGGTAGTGTTGATTAGGAAGTCTATGGTAGTATAATTCATAAGGTGTTTTATTGTGTCGTTTGTTTATTAGTACTCTATTTTGGATGTAGCAAGCTGTACTAATTGCTTCTGCCCAATATTGGTTGGCTAGGTTAAATTCGTTGAGCATAGCCCTAGCGGCTTCATGTAGGATTCTATTTTTCCTTTCAACTATCCCATTTTGCTGGGGGGTTCTAGGACACGAAAATTCGTGTATATACCCATTTACCTTACACAATTTCTCGAACCGTTGATTTTCAAACTCCCCCCCGTGGTCACTCCTAGGTCTTTTGATTTTGGTATCGTTTTGATTTTCAATTAACTTACAAAAGGCATTGAATAGGTTTAGGGTTTCATCTTTGGTCTTTAAAAACCTAACCCAGGTAAACCTAGAGTAATCATCAACTATTACTAAGTAGTACCGATTTTCGCTTAGTGACTTGGCTCCATGTGAATCAAATAGGTCAAGGTGCAGAAGCTCAAGTATTGTTTGAGTTAGATCAGACTGAATTAGTTTGTGATTAGACCTGGTTTGCTTACCTTTATTACATGATGTGGATATTATATTTTCATGGTCCTTAATTTTAGGGATACCTTTAATTAGGCCAAGTTGGGTGATTTTTGAAATAATTCTTAGATTACTGTGACCTAATCTCCTATGTCAGAGGTTTGATTGTTCTAACTGAGTTAACATGCATTTGGGTGCTAGGGGTAGATTTATAGTGTAACCATTAATTGTCCTAGTGCCCTTAAGCATGATTTCTGAGTCCTGCTGGTTTCTAATCAGGCAGTTAGAATTAGTAAAGGTAACTACATAACCGGTATCGCATAATTGACTTATGCTAAGCAGGTTAAATTTAAAATTTTCAACCAACAGAACTTTCTTAATCACAAAGTCATATTTAAGTTCAATATTACCTGACCCAATTACCTTGACTGTAGCATTGTTACCAAATGCTACTGAGCCTAGGTTCTTGAACTTGAGTTTGGTGAATTTCAATTTATCTCCAGTCATGTGTCTGGAGCACCCGCTATCCAACATCCATTGGTCCACATCATTATGTTCCTACACATAAAGAGTTTTGTTGATTTGGATCCAATTAGAATTAGGAATAGCCTAAATTGATTTTCACAGTCTAGTCTGTCTCACCCAAATCTAGGGTTATCAATCACGTTAGCCTTATAGGTTTTGTGAGACAGATTTTGGTAGATAGAATTATTTTGAACAAAAACAATTATGATTTATTTTGAAAGACTTAAATTAATTTTTAAACCCAATTTAAATTTATTTTGAAAAGAGATATTTGAATCTAAAATTAACTGATGATTTGTGTTAGATTCGAATTTAACAAAGAGTAAATTGAATTTGAATTTCAAAAATTGGCTTCTAGGTCTTAGCGAGGCACAAGACCTTCTTTGACCGTAGCCTTATTAGATCATCAACCTTTTTCTAGACAAAGCATTTTAGTGAAATTTCATCTTCAAAATTACTTTTTGGTGAATTTTGGTCTAACTAGTTTCGGTCTTGGATCGGTAGCTTCGGCTAGTTTCACCAGTCTAAAGAGACCAAGTAGAGTATACTTGACCTTATTAGAATTGGCTTCCCTAATGTACTATCATCTCACCGCCACCCAATACTATATTGTTCAAATTTCAGTTAAGTTGGTTCAGTCCTTAAACTAACCATTCCTAAGTCTAAGCATGGTAAATTACAGAAATTAAATAAGCAAGCAATCATGCAATTAGGAAACAAGAATTGAAATTTATTTAACTATAAATATTATTTTTAATTTGGCTCCCCCCGGACTAAAGCCTCGGTAGTGATTAGGCAAGATGTGAATCTTGTCCTTGGGGATCCAATACTGATTTGATCCAATTTGTTTGTTCAGACACAGTTTGGGTACCCATGCTTGGATTTTAGGTCTGGACTGGTTCAGTACAACACAGTAGGATCTTTGTCTAGATTTGGTTCTATAGCCTAATCCGGTTCGATTTAGAACCGACTTCTGTTTTCCAAGAATCATGTCAAGACCCTTGGAACCAAAAGTGAACCATTCTAAGGCTGATCTAAGGTCCTTGACTTGAGTTTTCAAGAAGGAGTTCTCTTTCTCAAGTTTTTCAACTTGAGTAGAGGTTCCTTCTTGAACATTCTCAGTTAAGGATCTAAAGTCAGCTCTCTCTTCCAGAAGTTTTATTTCCTGTCGGAGAGATTCGACTCGGAGTTTAGCTTTCGCCAAATCTCGAGAAAGATAGGAAATTAACTCATTTAACTGATTTCTTGAAAAACCACTTACAGTTATTTTGCCGTCGTCTGAGAATGTAAGTTTGCCGTCGTTCGGCTCCGATCTAACTCGGTTTCGATTTCTTCTGAGGCGGTTAGTGCGAGCAGGTTTGACTGTGGGACCTCTTCTTCTTCTTCAGAGGAGGACTCGTCCCACGTTGCTTGGAGTGCTTTCTTCCTTCTTATCTTCTTGGTCTCCTTTAGGTTAGGACACTCCGTCTTGTAGTGACCCTTCTTCTTGCACTCGTAGCAGGTCACGTTTGGTTTGTTCTTGTCATTTGAGGGTTCAGCTGGTTCTTCCTTTCTTCGGCTGGCTTTCCTTCTATTGGTCTGGTTCTTTAATTCTTTGTAGTAGTCTCGGGCTAGTCGAACCAGCTTCGGTCGATTTCCCTTGCTGTCTTCTGAGTCTGAATCAGACTCGGGTGCAGGTTGAGGCTTCTTCTTGGTTGTCTTTCCAGCTTTACCTGCAACAAAAGCGATCCCTTTCTCGGCCAGATTGCAGTTAGTCTGCTCATGCAATTCTAATTCAGAAAATAGTTCATCTAACTTAATTTTTGAAAGGTCCCTTGAAACCTTGTATACATCTACCATAGATGCCCACAAGGTATTTCTCGGGAAAGCATTGAGAGCGTACCTTATCAGGTCATGGTTTTCTACCTTGTGACCGATTGTGTGTAGTCTGTTTATTAACTCCTGAATTCTGGCATAGAGCTGGGCTGATGTTTCGTTGTCGTTCATCTTGATTGTGTACAGCTTGTTCAGGAGGAGATCTCTCTTGCTGATTCGAGTATCTGAAGTTCCTTCGTGCAGCTCGATCAGCTTACCCCACAGCTCCTTGGCACTGTTGAATGGTCCTACCCGATTCAACTCTTCCTTGGTCAGGCCGCATTGAAGGGTCTGAGTTGCTTTGGCATCAACTTCTATTTTTATTTTCAGAGCGGTATCCCACTCAGTGTAAGACTGCGGCACTCCTTCAGCATTCCTTGGAATCTCCAGTCCAGACTGGATGATTATCCATATGTCCACCTGAGTTTTCAGGTGGACCTCTATCCGACTTTTCCAATTGGAGAAGTCCTCTCCACTGAAAAGCGGTGGTCTTCGACTCCTAGCAGCCCTTCGCTAGGTGCCTAATAGTCCTTCGCTGGGTCTTAGGGTTTCGATGCCTAACAGTCCTTCGCTAGGTGCCTAGCAGTCCTTCGCTAGGACTTCAATCTGCACACTCAAGTAGCATGTTAGATAAACATAACATCTTAACTTTTGAACCCTTTGCCATTATCAAAACCCAGGTTCAACTTGGGTGCTGTCTGCACCAACAATGACATGGTCATCCCTGACGCCAGTCAAACCACCGAGACATGCGATAATGTATCGGCCGAGTGGGTAGGATTGTGACACTGTACGCACTTTGTCATCACTTCTCCTGAGTGACCGAGTAGACAGGATGCTGGCGGGGGACCACCCTCTACCCCATGTATATATGAGGGAGCGTTGTTCTCATCTCCTCTAGTCTATGGAAAAAGAAGGGATCCCTGCCTTCTACCACGCTCCGAAACCACTACCCATGAGGAGTCGAACGGAGCAGTATAGAGCTAATAAGTTTGGGTTTGGAAGAGGATAATAAGAGTTTGAAGCGTAAAAAAGGGGGAAGAGAGGATCGACTTTCTTTGAGAGGTTACAAAGAACGCTTAGCAATGAAAGACTTCAGAAATGCAAGCACTCAGATATATTCGAAAAGCAAAGGCAAAGGTGATTATAGATTTAAGTTCCCCAAGTAGAGCTCAAGGGATGCTTGAAAATGCTCTGCAAGGGCTAGAGTTCGTTCCTTATATAGAGAAGGAGAACGATGGTGGGTGCTCATTGGGGCCCATCATCACATGTGTTTCCTTTTCCTGATAAGGACGAATATTATGACTCAGCTTTTACAGCTAAGCCAGGTACAATAATTTAGCCGATAAGGCTGAGTCACACACTTTATTAATTCAGCCGATAAGGCTGAGCTACATAATTCAGCCGATAAGGCTGAGTCACACACTATAATAATTCAGCCGATAAGGCTATGCTACAACACACACCCTCAGCCGATTAGGCTGAGTCACAAACTTTAATAATTAAGCCGATAAGGCTAAGCTACAGGTATTGTACATTATGGGTCCATTACTTCCGCAGAATCTTAGAGTCGAAAGTTCTTCATTCTGTTAACAGCATCAGTTATCAGTGCAACCACCGTTCCTAATTGCTCGTCAATCTGCTTGGTGACAGGATACCAATCCGACCACCAGTTGTCGGATGTGCTAAGACGCTGGCATTCCAGCCATTTGAGGGCATGGAGTAGTTGCAGTTGCCTGAGGGCATCAAGTGCTTGCTTTGAAGCTTGCTGCTGGAGGTCGTGCATCAGTTGCCTGATTTCGTCCAGCTCCTGGTTGTTAATTCCTCGTTTGGTTCTGATTCTAATATACTGAACTAGGTCATTGTATTCTTCAGAGAGGCTTGTAGGTCTTGGATAACTATGGATAGTTGCGCTTCGACCTTGGGTGTTAGAGCTTCCTTCACTTCCAGTAGAGCCAAAGGGAGCAGCTCTAGCTGGTTCATTATTTCTTTCGGTCATTCCGAGATGATGAGTGCTGAGATTAAGCGGGATAAAGAATCTGCTAGCTAATTATCCTTTCCCTCAATATGCTCGAATTTAACCTCCACCCCCTACCTGTTATATTGTCAGTAAAAGCAAGTCATCGGACACGGGATGACTTATTGTTGGCTGTCTTCCCGAAGAAGCTAATGATAGCCTGGCAATCTGTTCTAATGATAAGACAGGCTTTATCCAGATAGTAGATTTTTAAGGCTTCCATGGTATTCATAACTGCGTGAATTTCTGCATCTATAGTGGATTTTGGTAAGTTAAATTTGCCGCTGGTATATGTGCATATTCTTTCAGAATTCTGTGGGTCGAATCTTCCTTTTCTCCATTTGCATGCCCCTCCCCACCCATCCATACATCCATCTACTTCCAGAATAATGCAGCATTCTTCTGGGGGTATTTCTAAGTCAGGTAGATGCTTTATGAGACCCTTGATTTTTTTAATGAGGGTCCAGTCTTGTGAATTGAGTCTTTTATCTCCTTTTGGCGAAGTTTTTGCATAAAGGGGGATTAGGAGTTTACCAATGTTAGGAATGTAATTTCTGGCGTAATTGAGAAGTCCAAGCCAGAATCTTATACCCTTAGTTGACTTTAATTCTTCATCTTTGAAATATGCAATTTTCGTAATGATGTGGAGCTGTAAGTGTTGGTGATATGAGAGAAGTGTCCTAAGGAAATCGCCTTATGAATGTAAAATATTTATTTTAATAAATGATAATTCACTATTTGAGTATACATGCTTGTGTATTTGATTGAGATCTTAAACTCATCTACTGAATGTCCGCAATACAACTCACAGCATAAGAGAATTTGTGATGGGATCACAACTAGTAATTATCTCTAAATGCGCAAATGTGAAGTATTGAAAATATCCCTAGTCGATGAATTGATAAATACAGACACTATCAATTCTGTTGAGACTAGCATGGGTTATTCTCTAATCAGCTGATTCTCACTGGCTGGTGACATTGGGATGCCCGGAGATAAACATGGATGCTAGTTAAGGGAACTAGTTCATTGGAGTAACTAGCTGTAAAACTTCATATGGAATCTATATATAGAAATGTCAATGAAGTTCTTACTGCGGCTTAAGTGCGATGTTCCTTTGACTTGCGGTGTTCAAGTCATCTTGGACATGGAGACTTATACTTTAACATCTTAAGCAAGCATCTCCAAGGAGGTGTGGACCCAGGATGATTGGGTATAAGCCGAAGTGCCCGAAGATGTTTGAACAGCCTACAAAGGATTCACCACTCCTTGCGAGGAGATGTATACCCAGGCCTATCGTCGGATTGTTACTCAAAGCCTCTGGCCAGAGCATATCATGTTTAGAGTGCGAGTCTCTAAAATACATGAGAGTAATTAGAAATCCAAAGGACGAGAAAGATACTACTTGGGCTAGGTGTGACATAGTCAGTCTAGTGGGGACTGACACAAACAGACTATGTCCTGAACCAAGTGGGTATAAGATGGTGAAGGGAATGAGGCACGATTCATTAGAGCTGCTGAAGGGTTTCAGAATTCTCTCTGAGGTCAACCGTTGATCTTTCGATTAATTGGGGGTTATGATGTACTACTTGTTGGGACCGGGTGCATGTTGACAAGGATACAGGTTCGTAAAATTCTAACTTTTTACGTGCAGCGGAAGAATTAGCATAAAATAATTTCACAAATTATTCTAACCACGTATCTAGCATGCAACCTTATGGTGTGTGGACATGATCATAAAATAAAACTTTGCGGAAAAGTAAACTAATTTACCAAGTATCTTGCGTAACTCGAAGTAAGGGACGAGATGCAACCGTAGCGTCCCTTGGAAGCTTCGCCTCTATTCGCGTCCACGCCGAGTTCTCTTCGGGATGACTTCGCAAAGTCACGAGTTTTGTGCCAACAAGAACTACTAGATTCTCTAAAGGCACAACTAGAAGAACAAGAGAAAAGATAGGAAACTAACCACCAAGAGTTGGAATCTAAATTCCGAGAAGGAAGGAGATGTGATCCGCTTCTTTTTCTCCGAGGTCGTCTTGGTGGATGATGCTCACGCCCACCTTGGGAGTTACGCCAGCCCTAGGGGAGGAGAGAGAGCCGGCCCTAGAGAGAGAGGGGCGCCGGCCCTAGAGAGAGAGAGGCGTGTAGAGAGAGAGAGAGAGCAATTAATCTCTTGATTAATTGATTGGAATTAAGGGCTTGCCTTTGGTTCCTTTATATAGTTGCTTCTCCCTTGCCAAGTCTCCTCTTTAACGGAATTTTTCATAAGAAATTTATCCTATAAATTCTCTTATTAATTATTCTGTTTAAGCCAAGTTTTATTATAACTAACTTTATAATAAAACAAATACTTTCTCTTCTTTTATTATGGAATAAATTTTATAAGAAATTTATAAACTTTCTTATTATGGAAAAATCAATTCATAATTGATTTTATAAAATTAAAATAAACCGTTCCATGGATCATTTTAATTTCCATAAAAAGAATAAATTTCTATAAATTTATTTATATAAATTTCTTTATACAAATTTATTTATCCATATAAAACAAATCCCTCTCTCTTTTTAATTATGGAATAAAATTTGTATAAAATTTTCTTATCATGGAAAAATCAATTCATAATTGATTTTATAAATTAAAATTAAACCAATTCATGGTTCATTTTAATTTCCATAAAAGGAATAAATTTCTACAAATTTCTTTATAAATTTCTTTATATAAATTTCTTTATATATCAATTTATT
The DNA here is from genome assembly GCA_024364735.1 of Boesenbergia rotunda. Taxonomy (NCBI): domain Eukaryota; kingdom Viridiplantae; phylum Streptophyta; class Magnoliopsida; order Zingiberales; family Zingiberaceae; genus Boesenbergia; species Boesenbergia rotunda. Next base: position 149,265 of record JAGFNQ010000858.1, read on the forward strand.
TATCCATAATTTTATAAAACAAATCACGCTAGATTTATTTTATTAATTACACCAAATAAATTGGTTTATCCCCTTTATTGTGGCCGGCCAAACCAAAGGGGTTTGGCACCCTCTTTGGCCGGCCAAACCGGGCTGAACCGATCGCGAATTAAACTCATTTAATTCGCCCGATAAGCCTTCAAAAGACTTAGCCATTTTAAGCTTCCATTGCGCCTCTGATTAATTCAGATTCGTCTTATTTCTCTTGATTGGAAAATCCAATTTTCAACTCGTTTTAAATCCCTCGGATTACTCGTAGTGCGTGTGACTAAATAGGCTTTCGATTTATGTTGGCCGTCTATAATTAACTAATTATAGAACGATCATGAGCGGCACCTAGTAGTACATCATGACCCCCAATTAATCAAAAGATCAACGGTTGACCTCAGAAAGAATTCTGAAACCCTTCAGCAGCTATAATGAATCGTGCCCCATTCCCTTCACCATCTTATACCCACTTGGTTCAGGACACGGTCTATTTGTGTCAGTCCCCACTAGGCTGACTACGTCACACCTAGCCCAAGTCATGTCTTTCTCGTCCTTTGGATTTCTAATTACTCTCATGTATTTTAGAGACTCGCACTCTAAACATGATATGCTCTGGCCAGAGGCTTTGAGTAACAATCCGACGATAGGCCTGGGTATACATCTCCTCGCAAGGAGTGGTGAATCCTTTGTAGGCTGTTCAAACATCTTCGGACCTTTGGCTTTTACCCAATCATCCTGAGTCCACACCTCCTTGGAGATGCTTGCTTAAGATGTTAAAGTATAAGTCTCCATGACCAAGATGACTTGAACACTGCAAGTCAAAGGAACATTGCACTTAAGCCGTAGTAAGAACTTCATTGACATATCTATATAGATAACCATATGAAGTCTTACAGCTAGTCACTCCAATGAACTAGTTCCCTTAACTAGCATCCATGTTTATCTCCGGACATCCCAATGTCACCAGCCAGTGAGAATCAGCTGATTAGAGAATAACCCATGCTAGTCTCAACAGAATTGATAGTGTCCGTATTTATCAATTCATCGACTAGGGATATTTTCAATACATCACATTTGCACATTTAGAGATAATCACTAGTTGTGATCCATCACAAATTCTCTTATGCTGTGAGTTGTATTACGGACATTTAGTAGATGAGTTTAAGATCTCAATCTAATACAAACATGTATACTCAAATAGTGAATTATCATTTATTAAAATAAATGTTTACAATCATAAGGTGATTGCCTTAGGACACTTCTCTCATATCACTAACAAACTCCCACTTGGCCTAATGCCAATCGCTACGGTATCCAATACCACAAGCTCTAACATGACCCTCAAACTTGCTCTGAGGCAAGGCCTTTGTTAAAGGATCTGCTAAATTCCTTTCAGTGGGAATTTTCTCAATTTATATATCATTCCTACTTATAATCTCTCTGATCAGATGATAGCGGCGAAGCACGTGTTTGGATCGCCGATGAGACCTTAGTTCCTTTGCTTGTGCAATAGCTCCATTGTTGTCGCAGTAAACCGGCACTGCATCATCAATGGTTGGAACCACGCCATGTTCGGAGACGAACTTCTTGATCCAGACTGCTTCCTTTGCTGCTTCCGAAGCTGCGATATATTCCGCTTCCGTGGTGGAATCCGCTACGGTGTCTTGTTTGGAACTTTTCCAACTTACTGCGCCTCCATTCAAAGTAAATACGTATTCAGACTGAGATTTGGAGTCATCCTTATCTGTCTGGAAACTGGCATCTGTATACCCACGTATTACCATATCTCCTTCTCCATATATTAGGAACACATCCTTAGTTCTTCTTAAGTACTTAAGGATTGTCTTAACAGCCGCCCAATGATCCATTCCTGGATCCGACTGGTATCTGCTTGTGACGCTCAAAGCATACGATACATCGGGCCTAGTACACAACATAGCATACATGATAGATCCTATCGCGATGCCATAGGGAATCTTGTTCATGCAAATCCCCTCGTCTTCTGTGCGCGGACACATAGACTTTGGAAAGGTTGATCCCCATGCCTGATGGGAAGGTAACCTTTCTTGGATTCCGACATGCTAAACCTTTTTAGCACTCGGTCTATATATGTAGACTGCGAAAGACCAAGCAACCGTTTTGATCTATCTCTATAGATTCTAATCCCAAGGATATAGGTTGCTTCTCCCAGGTCTTTCATGGAGAAAGTTTTGGACAACCAAATTTTAACTGTCTGTAAGACTGATATATCGTTTCCTATAAGTAAGATGTCATCGACATATAATACTAGGAATACGACTGCACTCCCACTAACCTTCTTGTACACACAAGGTTCGTCAGGATTTTGTGAGAAATCAAACTTTTGATTGTCTCATCAAAACGGATGTTCCAGCTCCTAGATGCTTGCTTCAGTCCATATATGGATCGTCGAAGCTTGCATACTTTGGTTTTATCAACCGATGTGAAACCTTCAGGTTGTATCATGTATACATCCTCAAGCAGGTTTCCATTAAGGAAAGCTGTTTTCACATCCATTTGCCATATCTCATAATCATAATGAGCTGCTATGGCTAGGAGCATCCGAATGGATTTAAGCATAGCTACTGGCGAATAGGTTTCGTCATAATCAATTCCTTGTTTCTGACGATATCCTTTTGCCACTAATCTAGCCTTAAAGGTAACAACATTACCTTCCATGTCGGTTTTCTTCTTGAAAACCCACTTGCACCCTATGGGCTTAATCCCTTCAGGTGGGTTAACCAAGTCCCATACTTGATTTTCGTACATGGAATCCATTTCCGACTTCATGGCTCAAGCCATTTGTCCCTTTCTGATCTTTTCAGAACATCTTCATAACTGATAGGTTCGTCATCGCTTATGAGTAACACGTCGTTCGATTCACTTACGAGAAATCTGTATCTCTCTGGAATATTGCGTGTCCTATCAGATCTACGAAGAGGTGGTGTAGTTTTAGGTTCAACTGATAGCTCATCATTATGAGGTTATTGGTTGTGGGTCTAGACTAGGTGTCTCTGTAATGTCTATTGGAGTTTCTTGAACTTCATCAAGTTCAATGCCACTCCCACTGTTTTCTTGTAAAAGAAATTCTTTTTCCAGAAATACAGCATGCCTTGAAACAAACACCTTTTGTTCCAAGGGATGATAGAATTGGTAACCCTTCGTTTCCTTAGGGTATCCAATAAATAGACATTTATCAGACTTAGCATCCAATTTGTCTGATACAATCCGCTTCACATAAGCAGGACAACCCCATATCTTAAGGTGAGTTAAGTGAGGTTTCTTACTATTCCATGTCTCATATGGAGTAGTAGAGACTACCTTGGTCGGGACTCTGTTTAGCAAGTAAACAGCTGTCTTAAGTGCATAGCCCCAAAAGGATTTTGGAAGAGTTGCATGATTCATCATAGACCTAACCATGTCCATCAAGGTTCGGTTACGCCTCTCAGATACACCATTATGCTGTGGTGTATACGGCGGAGTCCATTGGGACAATATCCCATTGTCCCTAAGATAATCTTGAAACTCTTGACTTAAGTATTCACCACCCCGATCGGATCGAAGTATCTTAATACTTTTGCCAAGCTGTTTCTCTACTTCATTTCTGAACTCTTTGAATTTCTCAAAGGCTTCAGATTTGTGTTTCATCAAGAACACGTACCCGAATCGTGAGTGATCATCGATAAAGGTAATGAAGTAGCTATAGCCTCCTTGTGCAAGAGTTGACATTGGTCCACATACATCAGTATGTATTAGACCAAGCAATTCTCCCACTGGATTACCTTTTCTGGAAAAGGGTAATTTGGTCATCTTGCCTTTTAAGCATGATTCGCATGTATCAAATGAACCGGGTTCAAATGATTCCAAAATTCCACATCGGTGTAATTCGGTCATGCGTTTCTTACTTACATGGCCAAGACGACAATGCCAAGTGTAGGAGTCTATTCGATTATCTATTCGAGCACGTTTGTTGCT
>JAGFNQ010000859.1:0-42299 GCA_024364735.1 Boesenbergia rotunda
ATATGAGAAAATCCTAAGGCAATCGCCTTATGATTGTAATCATTTATTTTAATAAATGAATATTCACTATTTGTGTATACATGTTTATGTATTTGATTGAGATCTTAAACTCATTTACTGAATGTCGCAATACAATTCACAGCATGAGAGAATTTGTGATGGAATTCAAACTAGTGATTATCTCTACATGTGCAATTGTGAAGTATTGAAATTTCCCTAGTCGATGGATTGATAAATACGGACACAATCAATTCTGTTGAGACTAGCATGGGTTATTCTCTAATCAGCTGATTCTCACTGGCTGGTGACATTGGGATGTCCGGAGATAAACATGAATGCTAGTTAAGGGAACTAGTTCATTGGAGTGACTGGCTGTAAAACTTCATATGGTAGTCTACATATAGATATGTCAATGAAGTTCTTACTGCAGCTTAAGTGCGATGTTTCCTTGACTTGCGGTGTTCAAGTCATCTTGGTCAGGAGACTTATACTTTGACATCTTAAGCAAGCATCTCCAAGGAGGTGTGGACCCAGGATGATTGGGTATAAGTCGAAGTGCCCGAAGATGTTTGAACAGCTTACAAAGGATTCACCACTCCTTGCAAGGAGATGTATACCCAAGGCCTTTCGTCAGATTGTTACTCGAAGCCTCTGGACAGAGCATGACATGTTCAGAGTATGAATCTCTTAAATACATAAGAGTAATTAGAATCCGTAGGATGAGAAAACATTACTTGGGCTAGGTGTGACGTAGTCAGTCTAGTGGGGACTGACACACATAGACCATGTCCTGAACCAAGTGGGTATAAGATGGTGAAGGGAATGGGGCACGATTCATTATAGCTGCTGAAGGGTTTCAGAATTGTTTCTGAGGTCAACCGTTGATCATTCGATTAATTGGGGATCATGATGTACTATTAGGTGTCACTCATGATCATTCTATAATTGATTAATTATAGACGACCAACATAAATCAAATGCCTATTTAGTCACACGCACTGTGAGTAATCTGAGGGATTTAAAACGAGTTGAAAATTGGATTCTCCAATCAAGAGAGATTAGGTTTGGTTGATCCAAACGATAAGTCAAATCTGATTTTTTAGAGACGCATCAGAAGCGTAAAATGGCTAAGTCTTTTAAAGACTTAATAGATGAATTAAATGAGTTTAATTCATTGGGTCGTGGCTTGGATGGGCCGGCCAAAGAGGGTCTCCATCTTCTTTGCTTGGCCGGCCACAACAAATGGAGAGAACCAAGTTTTTGGTTCAATTTATAAAATAAACCAATTGTGAGGTTTGTTTTATAAAATTATAGATTATATAAATTTTTATATAATAAACCAAGGTTTGGTTTATTTTTCATGAAATTAAAATGAACCATGGATTGGTTTATTTTTATTTTATAAAATCAATCATGGATTGATTTACCATGATAAGAAAAATTTATTCCATAAGAAAAAAGAGACTTGGTTGGTTTTTATCATGAATTAAAATATGATAAAACTTGGCATGATGGAATAAGTCATAGAAAATTTATTCCATAAGAAAAAAGAGACTTGGCGGTTGAGAGGCCACTATATAAAGGACCCAAGGCAAGGCTTGGAAATCAATCGAAGTATTCTTGCCTGGGCTCTCTCCCTCTCCTCTCTTCTTCCTCTTGGCCGGCCACAAAGGTTCCTCTCCCTTCTTCTTGCCGTGAGCACAAGGAGAAGCACCGAGGCGACGAAGTTCTTCTATTGGGATGATCTTCCTCTCCAGCCATCATCACCTTGGGATTGGGCACAAGTCATCTTCCTCCTTCTCGCCGGAATTGTGATTTCGGCCAACCTTGGTGGTGAGTTTTTCCGATGTGATTACTTCTCTCTTGGTTTTTCTTGTCGAGTTCTCGGAGAATCTAGTAGTTCTCGAGAACACGAAACTCGTGCCTTTGCGAAGTCATCCCAAAGATACTCGGCATGGACGGGAATAGAGGCGGAGCTTCCGAGGGACGCTTACGGTTGGATCTCATCCCTTCCTTCGAGTTATGCGAGGTAATAACTAAATTAGTTTACGTTTCTTCAAAATTTTAAATATATGATCATGTCTACACAAGATAAAGTTGCATGCTTAGATGTGTGGTCAAATAATTTGAGAAATTATTTATGCTAAACCTTCCGCTGCACGTAATTAATTTTAAAATTACGAACCCGCATCCATGTCAACATGCACCCGGTCCCAACAGTGGTATCAGAGCCGGTTAGTATTCGACATAATCATATTATTGTTTTGCGGAAAAACTTTGTCATGATCTCAATTTTGGAAAATTTTCCAATTATGGAAACTTTCCAATTATGGTAAATTTTCGATTTAGGAATTTCAAAGTTTGGAAATCATCATGAAATTTCGCAAACTTTTGAAATATTCCTATTTTTGAATTTTTATGATAATTGTGAAAACTTTCCAATTTTGGAAATTTCCTAGTCTGGAAATTTTCCAATTTTGGAAATACGTAAGTTTTCTATATACCAGAAACTTACAATTATTCTGAAAACCTTTTATTTTTGGAAACTTTCAATTTATGGAAAGCTCGCAATTTTGGGCACTTTCTTTCAAGAGAGTCTTGACAAATTATGGGAATATTAATTGGCATTTAAATTCATAATTGGAAATTAAATTATTTATAAAACTCTTTATTTTGGATTGAGCCTCGGGGAGTCGTCCAATTTAAAGTTAGTTGTTATAATTAAATTTCCTAAATTAAATTTAAACTGTCAAATGTTTAATTTGGATTGAGCCTCGGGGAGCCGTCCAAATTAAGTTATTGATATTAATTTTCCATAAATAAAATATGTGATCAAATCTTGAAAATTTTGAGGTAATTCTCAAACGATAATTTACTTATTTGATTTATGTGGTAATCCTCTTACATATTACTGTCTCCAAAATTAATTAGGAAAATTATTTCTTATAGAGTATATTTCCTTAAATAAGATTTTCATGAAAATAATATGTGGTTGAATTAAGGGAATCTGTCTCTTAATTTAATAAGATTTGATTTAGAGAAATCAAAGTCTTAAACATATTAATTCCGAAATTGATTATGATAATTTAGGAAATTATTTCCCAAAACAATTCCTTGAATAAAGTATGAAATTAGAATTAGAAAATCCGGTTCCTAATTCAATTAATGAGACTTGATAAATTAAGTCACATACATACAATATTAAGAAAATTGTTAGTACATGACATAATTATATGTCATGAATGTGCATAAAAGATAAGGATGAGACCCAAAACCCCTTACAAAATATTAAGGCCAACACCTTCCATTAATATGGTTAGAACCGGAGTTTTGTTTCTCGTTTGGATTGATGGACACATCCATGCCCGGCTTGAACCTCAACATGTTCAAACCATGGAATTAGTTTATGATTAATATAGTTGGAGTCAGAGGTCAATCCTTAGTTTTGGTTGTTGGACACATCCAAGCCTGACTAAACGGTTGAATGAGCTCCAACCATATTAAAACTATTTCTTGATTAATGGGTCAGCCTTAAGCTTGGAGCATCGATTTGTTGTGCCACAGCCAAGGTCGATGTAAAGAGAGATGCAATTGGGTGCTATGTGTATTGATGCATACTTGTTAATGAGTTAATAACCCAATGATTTATACAAACATTCAATTAGTTGATAGCATAATGTGATAGTTACATATGTATAATATGTAATCGGTATAATTACCTACCTTCATAGCTAAGAATAACTTGATGGACTCTAGCCATGGTTGTTCTTATCTATGGTTGGATATCAACCTATTTGGAGATGTTCCTACGATCTCCCGAATTGATAAAAAGGGTTATTCAATTCAAAAAATAAATAGGATTTAATTAATGTATATTGATGCATTCTTTATCATTCTCATCACATAACCTCAATTTGTATTTCTAGGATAATCACCTGATCATGTCTTCTCTGAATTTGCGTTCCATTTTGGACACCAATAAGTTAACTAAGCACAAAAGGATTGAAAAGGCACCAAAAGGCATTTGCCATCACTGCGGCAAGGAGGGCCACTGGCGAAGAAACTACAGGGTTTATCTTGAGTCCTTGAAGAAGAAGGCATCCGATGTCCCATCCTCTTCAGGCATCTTCGTTATTGAATGTCACTCTATTTCCTCGTACACCTGGGTACTTGATACTGGGTGTAGCTCACATATATATAATGACATACACGGGCTAAGGAATAGAAGAAGACTCGTCAAGGGAGAAGCGAATTTGCGAGTTGGAAATGCAGCAAAGATTGCTGCTATTGCCATCGGAACATATTTGCTAAAGCTCCCTACTGGACTTGTCTTAGAATTGGATAATTGTTATTTTGTTTCTTCGTTAATAAAGAACATTGTATCTATTTCATGCTTGAATGAAAAGGGTTATCATTTAACTTTTAGTAACAATTGCTGTTACATAACTTTAAATGGTGTTCTTTATGGGACCGGAACTTTATGCAATGGTATCTACACGTTAAATTTATCCGGTGACATTTTCAATATCGAAGTTAGCAACAAACGTGCTCGAATAAATAATCAAATAGACTCCTATACGTGGCATTGTCGTCTTGGCCATGTAAGCAAGAAATGCATGACCAAATTACACCGATGTGGAATTCTGGAATCATTTGAACCTGGTTCATTTGATACATGCGAATCATGCTTAAAAGGCAAGATGACCAAATTACCCTTTTCTGAAAAAGGTAAACCAGTGGGAGAATTGCTTGGTCTAATACATACTGATGTATGTGGACCAATGTCAACTCTTGCACAAGGAGGCTATAGCTACTTCATTACCTTTATCGATGATCACTCACGATTCGGGTATGTGTTCTTAATGAAACACAAATCTGAAGCTTTTGAGAAATTCAAAGAGTTCAGAAGTGAAGTAGAGAAACAGCTTGGCAAAAGTATTAAGATACTTCGATCCGATCGGGGTGGTGAATACTTAAGTCAAGAGTTTCTAGATTATCTTAGGGACTATGGGATATTGTCTCAATGGACTCCGCCATATACACCACAGCATAATGGTGTATCTGAGAGGCGTAACCGAACCTTGATAGACATGGTTAGATCTATGATGGACATGGTTAGATCTATGATGAATCATGCAACTCTTCCAAAATCCTTTTGGGGCTATGCGCTTAAGACAGCTGTTTACATACTAAACAGAGTCCCGACCAAAGTAGTCTCTACTACTCCATATGAGATGTGGAATAGTAAGAAACCTCATTTATCTCACCTAAAGATATGGGGTTGTCCTGCTTATGTAAAGTGGACTGTATCAGACAAATTGGATGCTAAGTTTGATAAATGTCTATTTATTGGATACCCTAAGGAAACGAAAGGTTACCAATTCTATAATCCCTTGGAACAAAAGGTGTTTGTTTCAAGGCATGCTGTGTTTCTAGAAAAAGAACTTCTTTTACAAGAAAACAGTGGGAGTAGCATTGAACTTGAAGAAGTTCAAGAAACTCCAATAGACATTACAGAGACACCTAGTCTAGACCCACAACCAATAACTCATAATGATGAGCTATCATTTGAACCTAAAACGACACCACTTCTTCATAGTTCTGATAGGACACACAATATTCCAGAGAGATACGGATTTCTCATAAGTGAATCGAACGACGTGTTACTCATTAACAATGACGAACCTATCAGTTATGAAGATGTTCTGAACAATTCAGAAAGGGATAAGTGGCTTGAAGCCATGAAGTCGGAAATGGATTCCATGTACAAAAATCAAGTATGGGACTTGGTTAACCCACCTGAAGGGATTAAGCCCATAGGGTGCAAGTGGGTTTTCAAAAAGAAAACTGACATGGAAGGTAATGTTGTTACCTTTAAGGCTAGATTAGTGGCAAAAGGATATCATCAGAAACAAGGAATTGATTATGACGAAACCTATTCGCCAGTAGCTATGCTTAAATCCATTTGGATGCTCCTGGCCATAGCAGTTCATTATGATTATGAGATATGGCAAATGGATGTGAAAACAACTTTTCTTAATGGAAACCTGCTTGAGGATGTATATATGATACAACCTGAAGGTTTCACATCGGTTAATAAAACCAAAGTATGCAAGCTTCGACGATCCATATATGGATTAAAGCAAGCATCCAGGAGCTGGAACATCCGTTTTGATGAGACAATCAAAGAGTTTGATTTCTCACAAAATCCTGACGAACCTTGTGTGTATAAGAAGTTTAGTGGGAGTGCAGTCGTATTCCTAGTCTTATATGTCGATGACATATTACTTATAGGAAATGATATATCAGTCTTACAGTCAGTTAAAATTTGGTTGTCCAAAACTTTCTCCATGAAAGACCTGGGAGAAGCAACCTATATCCTTGGGATTAGAATCTATAGAGATAGATCAAAATGATTGCTTGGTCTTTCGCAGTCTACATATATAGACTGAGTGCTAGAAAGGTTTAGCATGTCAGAATCCAAGAAAGGTTACCTTCCCATCAGGCATGGGATCAACCTTTCGAAGTCTATGTGTCCGCGCACAGAAGACGAGAGGATTTACATGAATAAGATTCCTTATGCATCCGCCATAGGATCTATCATGTAAGCTATGTTATGTACTAGGCCCGATGTATCGTATGCTCTGTGCGTCACAAGCAGATACCAGTCTGATCCAGGAATGGATCATTGGGCAGCTGTCAAGACAATCCTCAAGTACTTGAGAAGAACTAAGGATGTGTTCCTAATATATGGAGAAGGTGATATGGTAATACGTGGATATACAGATGCCAGTTTCCAGACAGATAAGGATGACTCCAAATCTCAGTCCGGATATGTATTTATTTTGAATAGAGGCGCAATAAGTTGGAAGAGTTCCAAGTAATACACCGTAGCGGATTCTACCATGGAAGCGGAATATATTGCAGCTTCGGAAGCAGCAAAGGAAACAGTCTAGATCAAGAAGATTTCTCAGAACTTGGCGTGGTTCCAACCATTGATGAAGCAATACCGGTTTATTGCGACAATAATGGAGCTATTGCACAATCGAAGGAACCAAGGTCTCATCAGCGATCCAAACATATGCTTCGCCGCTATCATCTGATCAGAGAGATTATAAGTAGGAATGATATACAAATTGAGAAAATTCGCACTGAAAGGAATTTAGCGGATCCTTTAACTAAGGTCTTGCCTCAAAGCAAGTTTGAGGGTCATGTTAGAGCCTGTGGTATTGAATACCGTAGCGATTGGCATTAGGCCAAGTGGGAGTTTGTTAGTGATATGAGAAAAATGTCCTAAGGCAATCGCCTTATGATTCTAAACATTTATTTTAATAAATGAATATTCACTATTTGAGTATACATGCTTATGTATTTGATTGAGATCTTAAACTCATTTACTGAATGTCCGCAATACAATTCACAGCATGAGAGAATTTGTGATGAATTCACAACTAGTGATTATCTCTACATGTGCAATTGTGAAGTATTGAAATTGTCCCTAGTCGATGGATTGATAAATACGGACACTATCAATTCTGTTGAGACTAGCATGGGTTATTCTCTAATCAGCTGATTCTCACAGGCTGGTGACATTGGGATGTCCGGAGATAAACATGAATGCTAGTTAAGGGAACTAGTTTATTGGAGTGACTGGCTGTAAAACTTCATATGGTAGTCTACATATAGATATGTCAATGAAGTTCTTACTGCAGCTTAAGTGCGATGTTCCTTTGACTTGCGGTGTTCAAGTCATCTTGTTCATGGAGACTTATACATTGACATCTTAAGCAAGCATCTCCAAAGAGGTGTGGACCCAGGATGATTGGGTATAAGCCGAAGTGCCCGAAGATGTTTGAACAGCCTACGAAGGATTCACTACTCCTTGCGAGGAGATGTATACCCAAGGTCTATGGTCAGATTGTTACTCGAAGCCTCTGGCCAGAGCATGACATGTTCAGAGTATGAATCTCTTAAATACATGAGAGTAATTAGAATCCGTAGGACGAGAAAACATTACTTGGGCTAGGTGTGACGTAGTCAGCCTAGTGGGGACTAACACACATAGACCATGTCCTAAACCAAGTGGGTATAAGATGGTGAAGGGAATGGGGGCATGATTCATTATAGCTGCTAAAGGGTTTCAGAATAGTTTCTGAGGACAACCGTTGATCTTTCTATAAGTTGGGGATCATGATGTACTACTAGGTGTCACTCATGATCGTTCTATAATTGGTTAATTATAGACGGCCAACATAAATCGAAAGCCTATTTAGTCACACGCACTACGAGTAATCCGAGGAATTTAAAACGAGTTGAAAATTAGATTTTCCAATCAAGAGAGATTAGGTTTGGTTAAGCTAAATGATAAGTCGAATCTGAATTTTTCAGAGACGTATCGGAAGCGTAAAATGACTAAGTATTTTGAAGACTTAATAGATGAATTAAATAAATTTAATTCATTGGGACGTGGCTTGGATGGGCCGGCCTAAGAGAGTCTCCATCCTCTTTGCTTGGCCGGCCACAACAAAGGGAGAGAACCAAGTTTTTGGTTCAATTTATAAAATAAACCAATTGTGTGGTTTGTTATATAAAATTATGGATGATATAAATTTTTATTTAATAAACCAAGGTTTGGTTTATTTTTCATGGAAATTAAAATGAACCATGGATTGGTTTATTTTATTTTATAAAATCAATCATGGATTGATTTACCATGATAAGAAAATTTATTCCAAAAGAAAAAGGAGACTTGGTCGGTTTTTATCATGAATTAAAATATGATAAATCTTGGCATGATGGAATAAGTCATAGAAAATTTATTCCATAAGAAAAAAAGTGACTTGGCGGTTGAGAGGCCACTATATAAAGGACCCAAGGCAAGGCTTGGAAATCAATCGAAGTATTCTTGCCTGGGCTCTCTCCCTCTCCTCCCTTCTTTCTCTTGGCCGCCACAAGGCTCTTCTCCCTTCTTCTTGCCGTGAGCACAAGGAGAAGCACCAAGGCGACGAAGTTCTTCCGTTGGGACGATCTTCCTCTCCGGCCATCATCACCTTGGGATTGGGCACAAGTCATCTTCCTCCTCGCCGAAATTGTGATTCCGGCCAACCTTGGTAGTGAGTTTTTCCGATGTGATTACTTCTCTCATGGTTTTCTTATCGCGTTCTCGGAGAATCTAGTAGTTCTCGAGAACACGAAACTCGTGGCTTTGCGAAGTCATCCCGAAGATACTTGGCGTGGAGGCGAATAGAGGTGGAACTTCCGAGGGACGCTTACGGTTGGATCTCGTCCCTTCCTTCGAGTTACGCGAGGTAATACGTAAATTAGTTTACGTTTCTGCAAAATTTTAAATATATGATCATGTCTACACAAGATAAAGTTGCATGCTTAGATGTGTGGTTAAATAATTTGAGAAATTATTTATGCTAAACCTTCCGCTGCACGTAATTAATTTTAAATTACGAACCTGCATCCATGTCAACATGCACCCGGTCCCAACACAAACTATTCAAGTAGACCAACCTCTTCGCAGATCTGATAGGATACGTCGTCAGCTTGAGAGATACTCATTTCTCTTGTCTGACCATAATGGCGTTACACTTATTGAGTTGAATAAGCCTACATCCTATCAAGAAGCTGTGATGAGCCCAGATTCTGAGAAAAGGCTAGAGGCCATGAGATCCGAAATGGAATCCATGTACACTAACCAAGTATGGACTTTGGTTGATCCACCTAACGGGATTAAACCCATTGGGTGTAAGTGGGTCTTTAGAAGAATGACTGACATGGATGGACGCATGCATACCTATAAAGGGCGATTGGTAGCTAAAAGTTTCAAATAAATTCATGGTATCGACTATGATGAAACCTTTTCACCAGTGTCGATGCTAAAGTCTATTCGGATCATGCTTGCTATTGCAGCTTACCATGACTACGAGATCTGGCATATGGATGTCAAAACCGCATTCCTAAATGGGAATTTACTCGAGGATGTGTACATGACACAACCTGAGGGTCTTGTAGATCCAGAGCATGCTGGAAAGGTATGTAAATTGTAAAGGTCCATTTATGGGCTAAAGCAAGCTTCTCGAAGCTGGAATCTTCGATTCGATGATGCAATCAAAGCGTTTGGTTTCATCAAGAATGAAGATGAACCCTGTGTCTACAAGAGGGTTAGTGGGAGCACAGTTATATTCCTAATCTTGTATGTGGATGACATACTCCTCATTGGGAATGATATCCCTTCACTACAGTCTGTGAAAACGTGGCTAGGGAATTGTTTCTCAATGAAAGACTTAGGTGAAGCAGCCTATATCCTAGGCATCAAGATCTATAGAGATAGATCTAAGAGATTGCTTGGCTTAAGTCAGAGTACATATATTGACAAGGTGCTTAATCGTTTTGCCATGCAGAATTCCAAGAAGGGATTTCTGCCAATGTCACATGGTGTGAGTCTTTCGAAGACTTAAGGTCTCTCTTCTAAGGAGGAGAGAGACCGTATGGATCAGATCCCTTATGCATCCGCTATAGGGTCTATCATGTATGCCATTCTTTGTACTCGTCCAGATCTCTCGTATGTTTTGAGCAAAATGAGCAGGTACTAGTCAGATCCAGGTGAAAGTCACTGGACAGCTGTCAAGAATATTCTTAAGTACTTACGAAGGACGAAAGAATATTTCATGATATTTGGATGCAATGAGGAGCTAGCTGTAAAGGGTTACAGTGACGTAAGCTTCCAAACAGACAGGGACGATTTTAGATCGCAGTCAGGGTATGTATTTTGCCTGAATGGTGGCGCTGTAAGTTGGAAGAGTTCAAAGCAGGACACAGTCACCGATTCTACAACAGATGCCGAGTATATTGATCGCGTTTGAGGCGGCAAAAGAGATTGTTTGGATCCGGAAGTTCATTACAGAGCTTGGTGTGGTTCCTAGTATAGTAGACCCCATAGACCTCTATTGTGACAACAATGGGGCTATTGCACAGGCTAAGGAACCTCGGTCACATCAGCGGACCAAACACATACTACGACGCTTCCATCTCATTCAAGAGATCATCGATAGAGGAGATGTGAGGATATGTAGAGTACCCACATATGCTAACATCGATGATCCTTTGACTAAGGCTTTGGCACAAAAGAAGCATGATGGTCATACCAGGTCACTGGGTATTAGATATTACAGTGATTGACACTAGTGCTAGTAGGAGATTGTTAGTAGGAGCCCTAGAGCCAATTATGTGATGATTGACTAGGGATTTTTTGTATCATATTCTATCATCAATAAAGACATGTTTGATTATTATACTTACTTTGTATTTGTGCCAAATAACTAAGTATAATAATGTCCTTGGGTAGTAGGTTCTTATCTACATTATATCGATTGGTTGAATCGATAGTGAGATAATATAGAGAATACTACACTAAACCATTCCTAGTCAAGTATTAATATTCAAGGATAATATTAATGCATGGAGACTAGCATGTAGGTCAACTGATGACTTGAACTCACAAGTCATGGATATGTGATATCAAGTTGACAAATGGGTATACATTGGAGAATATGTACTGAATTGACCCACCATGAGAAAGTTTCATAGATTGTCATATGAGTGTCATAAACTTTCTCATGTGAATATTAGTATGAATAGTCCTTAGACCTGAAGTCACTACGGTTCCCTACATAAGGAGTTATGTACATTGGTATCGTCAAATGTTACCCGTAACAGGGTGGACTATAAAGGCGATCACTGGGTATGTAATGAATTATGCGGAGGGATGTGAGTGATGTAGATGAGATTTATCCCTCCCATATGATGGGAGTGATATCTGTGAGCCCCTTGATCGAGTAGGACTGCTAAGATACTATGTCATGCTCAAATGAGTCAATATGAGATATTGAGCTCATTTGTTTGAGTGAGTCTACTCGGGGATCAAGAAACACAAGATTGACTGAGGATGATATGGTCTATGCCTCAATGGTCAATCTCGATATCGAGGATAGAAGGACAAGGTCATTCATATCATAGTCACGGAGGTTTAGTCGGATCTAGACTTTTCTTGTTACTTGGGTAGCAATGATGCATTGCTAGATGCCGCTCATTGCTTATGTGTCTAAAGCGTTTAGGCACATTGCCAATGTTACGAGAACCTATTGGGTCACACACTAAGGACACGATGCTTCGGAGATTAATTGATCTTGGTTTGACTAAGATTTGATTCGAATTGGATTAATTGAGTTAGACTCAAGTCAATCCAATTAGATTATGGGATTGAGTCTAATTTGAGTTAGACTCATCTAGATTAGACTCAACCACTTAATTATGGATAATATTCATTAAAGGGTTTAATAAAATATTATTTAAGAGGAAGGCTAAGAGACATTCTATTCATTAGATGAATAGAATATTAAGAGTCTCAAGGAATACCAAGAGGCTTGGTATTCATTTGGTCTTATTAGCATTAAGATGAGAGGAGCTCAAGGGACATAGAAACCTTGGTATTCATTAGATGAGTATAAATACCCCCCCTTGTCAAAGGCTAGAGGGTGCATCTCTCTTCCTCTTCTTTCTTCCTCCTTGTCCATAACTCTCTAGTGGAGGTTCTTGTGCTTTGTGAACCATCCCAAGTTGCAAGCACAACTAAGGTGGTTCCTCTCCGAGGCGTAAATCGTGTTCGTGTGGATACGCATAGAGGCGCTGACACTTGAACGTGTAAGAGATCCGGCAAACCAAAGGACTAGCTGGATAAGCGAAGGGCATGCGACAAAGGTATTCCTATAAGATAGGAATTGTAGATCACTTTGTATGAGTTTTTCTTTCGCATGGATCGCTCGAGGAATCTTATTTCCGCTGCGATTTTAAATATTTTTACCTATAGATCCCTACAGTTAGGTCATATTAACCTTAGTAGGATTCAAAGGTTGATAGCTGATGGACCTTTGAGTTCCTTGGTGGTGGAAGATTTCCAACCTGTGAATCTTGCTTGAAAGGTAAAATGACCAAGAGGCCTTTTAAGGACAATGGGTATAGAGCAAAAAAATGTGTTAGAGTTGGTTCATTCTGATTTGTGTGGTCCTATGTCTATCTAGGCTAGAGGTGGCTTTGAATATTTCGTCTCTTTTATAGATGATTATTCAAGGTATGGATACATTTACTTGATGCACCGCAAGTCTGAATGCTTTGACAGGTTCAAAGAATTCAAGGCTTATGTGGAGAAGCGTCAAGGTAAAAGTATCAAGACACTACGATCTGATCGTGGTGGTGAGTACCTCTTGGGAGAGAGTTTAGGAATTACTTATCAGAGGCTGGGATTCAATCCCAATTGTCCGCACCTGGTACACCCCAGCAGAACGGTGTGGCAGTGCGAAGGAATAAGACTCTTATGGAGATGGTTAGATCAATGATGAATTATTCTGAGTTACCAGATTCGTTCTGGGGATATGCTCTGGAAACGACAGTGTATATTCTGAACTTGGTACCATCTAAATCAGTACCTTCTACTCCCACAGAATTGTGGACTAGGCGAAAACCTAGTCTGAGACATATTCGAATTTGGGGTAGTCCAGCACATGTGCTGAAGGGAGATGCTGATAAGTTAGAATCTTGTACAGAAGTATGCTTGTTCGTAGGCTATCCCAGAGGAACGAAATGTGGTTTATTCTATAGTCCTAAAGATCAGAGGGTGATCGTTAGCATGAATGTCCGATATTTAGAGGAAGACTATGTGATGAACCACAAGCCCATGAGTAGGTTTATTCTTGAGGAATTGAGAGGGGAAGATCCAACTTCAGTACCAACAGTACAGGAGGACATACTACAAGTGACTGCACCGCATGTCACAGAGGATACACAAGTAGTACCTCGACGTAGTGGGAGGGTTGTTAGACAACCTGATAGATTCATGTTCTTGGGTGAGTCATTAGACTTGGACCTTGGCGAACATGAACCTGATTCCTGGACAAATGATGAGACACTCCAAGATAAAGATGCAGTATCTTGGCAAAGGGTGATGAATTCTGAGATAGAATCTATGGATTCTAATCATGTATGGGAGCTAGTAGAACCACCAATGGTGTAGAAGTCATTGGATACAAGTGGATATACAAGAGAAAGAGAGGATCAGATGGGAAGGTTGAGACCTTCAATGCTAGTGTTAGATCGTGGCGCTTGCTAGAGGGGGTGAATAGCAATTTTTCTTGAACTTTATCTACAAGAAGGTTAGCACAATACAAATAATATAATGAAAAATATGAAAACCAATGCTAACACCAAGAGTTTACTTGGTATCCACCTCCGAGAGGTGACTAATCCAAGGATCAACGCGCGAGCACACTCTCTACTATGAAAAGCCTCCTTCAAGGTGGAGAAAACCTTTACAAGGTTGTCCTCTTCCTCTTACAAAATGAAATTGAGAATGAGAGGAAGAGCAGGAGAATATTTGCACTAACAGCACTTTGGTACCCCCTAGAACCATACCTTTGACGTGCCAAAAAATCACCCTTTAAATAGGGTAAAGGATAACTCCATAAGTCATCCAGCCCGATACCAGTCGACTACCCCTGGGGCAGTCGACTGGTCTAGCCTTAATTCCTAGCCAACGACTAACTCTAACGGCTAGTTTTCAGAGTTACCAGTCGACTGCCCGACTGATATTCTCCCAGTCGGCTGCCTAGCTTATACACGCACTCTTCCTCACTTCAACAACCCTCCTTCACGTGTGCCTTCAAGTATACTCCCTTGGCTTGCCCCTTGAAGTCCTCTTTCACCGGCTATTGTCCCTCGGATGTGTTAGTGATATGAGAGAAGTGTCCTAAGGCAATCGCCTTATGATTGTAAACATTTATTTTAATAAATGAAAATTCACTATTTGAGTATACATGTTTGTGTATTTGATTGGGATCTTAAACTCATCTACTGAATGTCTGCAATACAATTCACAGCATAAGAGAATTTGTGATGAGATCACAACTAGTGATTATCTCTACATCTGCAATTGTGAAGTATTGAAAATATCCCTAGGCGATGAATTGATAAAAACGGACACTATCAATTCTGTTGAGACTAGCATGGGTTATTCTCTAATCAGCTGATTCTCACTGGCTGGTGACATTGGGATGTCCGGAGATAAACATGGATGCTAGTTAAGGGAACTAGTTCATTAGAGTGACTAGCTGTAAAACTTCATATGGTAATCTATATAGATATGTCAGTGAAGTTCTTACTGCAGCTTAAGTGCGATGTTCCTTTGACTTGCGGTGTTCAAGTCATCTTGGTCATGGAGACTTATACTTTAACATCTTAAGCAAGCATCTCCAAGGAGGTGTGGACCCAGGATGATTGGGTATAAGCCGAAGTGCTCGAAGATGTTTGAACAGCCTACAAAGGATTCACCACTCCTTGCGAGGAGATGTATACCCAGGCCTATCGTCGGATTGTTACTCAAAGCCTCTGGCCAGAGCATGTCATGTTTAGAGTATGAGTCTCTTAAATACATGAGAGTAATTAGAAATTCAAAGGACGAGAAAGACACTACTTGGGCTAGGTGTGACGTAGTCAGCCTAGTGGGGACTGACACACACAGACCATGTCCTGAACCAAGTGGGTATAAGATGGTGAAGGGAATGGGGCACGATTCATTAGAGCTGCTGAAGGGTTTCAGAATTACTTCTGAGGTCAACCGTTGATCTTTCGATTAATTGGGGGTCATGATGTACTACTAGGTGCCACTCATGATCATTCTATAATTAGTTGATTATAGACGACCAACATAAATCGAAAGCCTATTTAGTCACACGCACTACGAGTAATCCGAGGGATTTAAAACGAGTTGAAAATTGGATTTTCCGATCAAGAGAAATAAGTCGAATCTAAGTTAATCAGAGGCGCAACGGAAGCTTAAAATGGCTAAGTCTTTTGAAGGCTTATTGGGCGAATTAAATGAGTTTAATTCGCGATGGGTTCGGCTCGGTTTGGCCGGCCAAAGAGGGTGCCAACCCTCTTTGGTTTGGCCGGCCACAATAATGGGGAGAAACCAATTTATTTGGTTTAATTAATAAAATAAATCTAGCGCGATTTGTTTTATAAATTATGGATAAATAAATTTGTATAAAGAAATTTATAGAAATTTATTCTTTTTATAGAAATTAAAATAATCCATGGAATGGTTTATTTTAATTTTATAAAATCAATTATGAATTAATTTTTCCATAATAAAAAAATTTATTATTTTCTTGTAAAATTTATTCCATAATAAAAGGAGAGATCTATTTGTTTTATTATAAAGTTAGTTATAATAAAACTTGGCTTAAACAGAATAATTCATAAGAAAATTTATAGGATAAATTTCTTATGAAAAATTCCGTTAAAAGAGAGACTTGGCAAGGGAGAGGCTACTATATAAAGGAACCAAAGGCAAGCCTTAAATTTCCAATTGAGTAATCAAGAGATTTAGTAGTTCTCTCCCTCTCTCTCTTATTCTCTCCTTCTCCTTTCCTCCTAGGGCCGGCGCCCTCCTCTACTTGCTAGGGCCGGCGCACATCCACCCTAGGGCCGGCGCACCACCCTCCCTTGAGGTTGTCGTGGGTCATCATCACCAAGGAGAAGCCAACCAAGAAGAAGAAGAAGCGGATCGCAACTCCTTCCTTCCCGGAATTTAGATTCCGTTTCTTGGTGGTTAGTTTCCTTTCTTCTCTCTTGATATTCTAGTTGTGTCTTTGGAGAATCTAGTAGTTCTCGTCGACACAAAACTCGTGGCTTTGCGAAGTCATCCCGAAGAGAACTCGGCGTGGACGCGAATAGAGGCGGAGCTTCCAAGGGACGCTACGGTTGGATCTCGTCCCTTTCTTCGAGTTACGCGAGGTACAAAGTAAATTAGTTTACTCTTCCGCAAAGTTTTAATTTATGATCATGTCCACACATCATAAGGTTGCATGCTAGATACGTGGTTAAAATAATTTGAGAAATTATTTTATGTAATTCTTCCGCTGCACGTAAAAATTTAAAATTTTACGAACCCGTATCCTTGTCAACATGCACACGGTCCCAACAGGATGCGCACGCAAGCCCTCGGCTTGCCTCCATGCCACCCTTCACGTGTGCCCTTTGAAGTCCACTTCCCAGCTTGCCCTTGGAGTTCTCTTCCCTCGGCTCTCGTCCCTCGGATAAGTCCTCCATGTGTGATTCTCCAAGTCCTACAAACTCAATCACACATATCAAATAACAAGATAACACCCTAACCTTAAGCATATTGACACACACATCAAAACCATGATCTTCCCGATCATCCTTGGGTCAATTGCCCCAACAATCTCCCCCATTTTGATATGTGGCAATATGTTTAAGTTAGGGATAAAACAACAGCAAATAACAGCAATTGAAAAGCAAGACATAGTAAAACTAAGAGGTAAACTCCCCCTTAACCTATGTCTTCTCCCATTTTCAATTCTTATCATAAACCATGTTTAAACCAAAAGTTTATGTTACAAACTAACTTAAACCACCCATTCTCCCCTTTGACATCATCAAAATGATTGCCCTAAGCAATAGTCACCCATGGCATCAAATGAGAGAATTTCTCATTTCTGAAAATTCTAAGTATTTTGAAATTAGACGTACCAGTCGTCTGCCCCTGGGGCAGTCGACTAATACTCTGTCAGTCTGAATTATAGGTTTCTGAGCGGAATTTCAAAAACTCCACAAAAATTCCAAAAAATTTCAAAAATTACAAAAATTTGCAAACATGTTTCATATGATAAACTTTATTAGGGAAAAATATAATTTCGTGAAAAGTCCAAACATGTTTAACTTTTTGACAAAAGTTCAAATGTCTTGAAAAACTCTAATTTTGTATCAAAGTTTCAACCTAGTTTTGCAATCATACATGTCCCAAGCTTATGGCAAAACAAATAAAACACAGAATGGTTTTCAAATGTTTAAAATGTCCAACCATGATCTTTGGGCAAAATGTTCATTAATTAAACACTTATTTTCCCCATGGTTGGTCTATTTTTTATAATTTGGTACATCTCATGACCCAGCACTATGCCATAAATACACGTGAATCATTTGTATCATCTTAATGAATCAAGCACCACCTTCCTATTGTATTACCCCAAGGTCCATCCTATACTTCTACAAAACACATACCAAGGCCCCTTCTTAAGGATGTGAACTTCGCTTCGGGAAGATGCTTGGTAAATAAATCGGCAAGGTTTGACTTTGACTCAATATAGTGCAAATCTATGTCACCCCTTGCCACATGATCCATAATGAGGTGATGTTTCACTTTAATGTGTTTTATTCTAGAATGGTGAACCGAATTTTTAGTCAAGTTAATTGTACTTACATTATCACATAAAACCTTGACCTTGGAGTAATGTAACTCATAATCCGCTAAGGTGTGCATGATCCAAAGTAGTTGAGACACATAACCACCCATTGCCACATATTCGGCCTCCGTTGTTGATAGGGCAACACATGGTTGTTTCCTACTACTCTAACAAACTAAAGATGACCCAATAAATTGATATCCTCCACTAGTACTCTTCCTATCTAGTTTACAATCCGCATAGTCCGAATCGGTGTATCTAAAAAGTTCAACATTTGGAGTTCTAGGATACCAAAGTCCGACATTAAGAGTACCTTTAATATATCTTAAGATCCTCTTGACTACCACTAAATGAGACTCTTTGGTACATGATTGGTACCTTGCACACATACCTACCACAAATAATATATTGGGTCTACTAGCGGTTAGGTACAATAAACTACCAATCATACTCCTATATTGTTTTAAGTCTACCATTTTACCTTCAAGATCATTATCCATTTTGACATTTGTTCCTATAGGGGTAGATGCTACCTTAGCATTTTCTAGTCCAAATTTCTTAATGATTTCCCTAGTATATTTAGTTTGATACACATGAGTCCCTTCATTTGTTTGTTTAACTTATAGGCCTAAAAAGAAAGTCAATTCTCCCACAAGACTCATCTCAAACTCATTTTCCATACATTTAATGAATTCATAGAGAAATTCACTATTTGTTGACCCAAGAATAATATCATCCACATAGACTTGGGCCACAAAGATGTCCTTATCCTTAGATTTTAGGAATAAAGTTGATCAATCGTACCTCTCCTAAAACCCTTAGATACTAAGAATGATGAAAGCCTTTCATACCAAGTCCGGGGAGCTTATTTCAATCCATACAAGGCTTTTCTTAGTTTGTAGACATGTCTAGGGTAATTTGGGTTCTCAAACCTGGGTGGTTGTTCTACATAGACCTCTTCTTTGATGACCCCATTAAGGAATGTCGACTTCACATCCATTTGGTGAAATGTGAACCCCATGTGAGCGACATATGCTAATAAAATTCTAATAGACTCTAATCTAGCTACGGGGGCATATGTCTCATCATAGTTAAGGCCCTCTACTTGATTAAACCCCCTAGCTACCAACCTAGCTTTGTTTCTAGTAATTTTTCCTTGGTCATCTAATTTGTTCCTAAAGACCCATCTTGTGGTCACAATGGTACAATCATTGGGCCTAGGAACCAACTCACATACTTCACTTCTTTCAAATTGATTCAACTCCTCTTGCATCGCTAGGACCCAATCCACATCACCTAGCGCCTCATCAATAGTTTTCGGTTCAAGTTGGGAAATCAAGGCAATTTGACTACTATGTTCCCTAAAGTAAGACCTAGTCCTCACCCCTTGGGTCACATCTCCAACTATTTGATCAATGGGATGATCTTGGTGATGCCTTAAGGGACTAAAGGTTATGGGTTCATTATCTACATGATGCTCATCCTCTAGTGCACATCTCCCTCCCCTTGATCATTGCCCTCCAAATGTAAGTCTTGAACTTCTTGGGCAAGGAGTTGACTTTCTTCTATGTCCTTATCAATAGATGATTTCCTAGGGTAAGTGTTTGTAGACTCATCAAAATCCACATTGGATGACTCCTCAATTACCTTAGTCCTTTTGTTATACACTCTATATCCCCTACTAGTGTATGAATATCCTACTAAGATCCCCTCATCCACCTTATATTCAAATTTCCTCAAATGATCCTTGGTGTTTAAAATGTAGACCTTACATTCAAAACCCCTAATGTAATGAATTTGTGGAATTCCCCAATTCCACAACTAAAATGGAGTTTTTTCCTAAAAACCTATGAATTAAAACCCGGTTTTGGATGTAACACGCGGTATTTACCACTTCAGCCCAAATGTAACTAGGTAGAGAATATGCATTAAGCATAGTCCTAGCGGCTTCTTGTAAGGCTCTATTTCTCCTTCCTACTACACCATTTTGTTGAGGGGTTCTTGGGCATGAAAATTCATGCTTGCACCCATTTGCTAAACAAAAGTGTGAGAAGTTTGAATTTTCAAACTCCCCAACATGGTCACTCCTAATTCGGTTGATTTTGAGGTGTCTCTCATTTTCAACCCTCTTACTAAAACCTATGAAAATTTCTAAGGTATCATCCTTATGTTTCATGAAAAATACCCAAGTAAATCTAGAAAAATTATCTATAATTACCAAACAATATTTACTCCCTACTAGTAAGGGAGTGCTATGACAATCAAATATGTCCATGTACAATAATTCTAACGGTAAAGTAGTGCTAGTTAAGTTTTTACTTTTGTGTGATGATTTGAATTGTTTACCCTCTTGGCATGCATCACACATCTTAGTCTTTTCATACTTGATCATGGGGAGCCCCTTCACCAACTCCTCCTTTGCCACTCTTGCAATATTCTTCATGTTGATGTGCCCAAGTCGCCGGTGCCACAACCATCCTTCTTCTTCTTTAGATATGAGACACTTAGGAAAATTGTTAGAAGCATAGGCAAGATTAAGATAATAAAGGTTAGCTTCTCTATATCCTTCTAGCATAATACTTTCGGAGCCATTTTGTCTAATTAAACACTTTCTAGCATGAAACTCAACCCTATATCCCACATCACAAAGTTGACTTACACTAAGTAAATTAAACTCCATATCCTTAATCAAAAGAACTTTATGAATTGTGATTGTAGGAGATACTTCAATGGTGCCCCTACCAATTATTTTGAGTTTCCCACTATTTCCGAATGACACGGTTCCTTCCCTTAGATAGCTAATGGTGGAGAATTTGCTCACATCTCCAGTCATATGTCTTGAACACCCGCTATCTACAATCCACATTTTCAAGGCTTCCTTCACCTTCACCTATACAACACGGAAAAACACAAGCTTTTGGTATCCAAATGTTAGTTCCACAAGAATCATTTAAATATTTCTTTGGTACCCAAGCCTTCTTTGCATTTCCCTTAACACCTTGTCTCCTAGAGACACCCTTTCTACCCATAAATGAAACAAATGCTACCTCCTTGGTTTTTGGCCTATAACCTATCCCGGCTTTGTTATACACGCCTCTTTGGCTATTTATGATCATATCAAGGTTGCTAGAGCCAACTTGAAATTTTCTAAGTGCCTTGGTTAGGTCTTCTACCTTTTCCCTTAGCTCCCTATTTTCCTTTTCCAAACATGAATCATTTGACATGGTAGAGGAAACATGCAAATTGTCCTTAAGTTTCATGCATTCTAATTTGAGCATGCAAACTTCATTTTTCAATTCTTTAACTTTTCTCCTAGCCTTAGCCAAATCATCATTTGTACTAGTAATAATTTTGACAAGAGTAGAGGAGGGTAAGCTATATACCTCACTTACCGATACATCGGATTTGGATAATGAGCCTTCACTTTCATCTTCACTACTTAAACTCCTCTCATCTTCGGATGACTCCAAGTTATCCACTCCCATTAGTGCGAAGTGTGACACATGATCTTCTTCTTCCTCCGAAGATGATGGATCATCCAAAGTTGCTTTTAGGTTTGTGGCACTCTTCCCTTTTTCTTTTGACTTCCTCTTCTCACTCTTCTTTTTATCCTCCTTCTTTTCTTCTCTTTTCTTTAATTGTGGGCACTCATTCTTTATGTGGCCCTCTTGATGGCAATTGTAGCAAATAATGTCCTTCCTTTGCTCTTGCTTCTTGACCCTTTCCTACCATAAGACTTGTTAGAAAAACTTTTAAAAGCTCTTCTCATTTTCCTTACCATGTAGGCTTCTTGGTCACTATCCATGGAGGCACTAGACTCCTCCGAATCGGATGATGAGGAGTAGACGATCTTCTTCTTCTCCTTCTTCTTTTTCTTTTCCTTTTCTACAATAAACGCTACATCTTTTTCTTTAGAAGAAATGTTAGCTTGCTCATGTAACTCAAATTCACAAAATAAATCATCTAACTTTACCGTAGAGAGATCCCTTAATACTTTGTAGGCATCAACCATTGATGCCCACAATGTAGTCCTAGGGAATGATTGTAGAACATACCTCACGAGATCTCGGTTTTCAACCTTTTCACCAATTACATGGAGCTTGTTGATTATTTCTTTGACCCTTCCATGTAATTGGCTTACCGTCTCGTTGGCCTTCATTGAGAGCGATTGTAATTGGGCAACCAAGAAGTCCTTCTTTGCTCTTCTCGACTCATTTGATCCTTCATTGAGTTCGAAAAGCTTCTCCCAAAGTTCCTTTGCGCTCTTGAAAGGCCATTTGTTGAGTTGCTCTTTTGACAATCCACATTGAAGCGTTGTGGTGGCCTTCGCTGCACCTTCTTCATGATTTCCTTTGTCCAAGTCCTCATTGGTAGTGGCTCTCCTCTTTCACTGATGGTGTATCGAAGCCATCTACAATACTCATCCAATTTTCAATATCGTTCATCAAATAGTACTCCATCCTACCTTTCCAATAGTCGAAGTCATTTTCGTCTAAGAACAGTGGCCTTGCGGTGCTATAGCCCTCTTGAAACGTCATTTCTTGATACTCCGGTCAACGGTGAGTTCTCCCGAAGAGAACCGGCTCTGATACCACTTGTTAGATCATGGCGCTTGCTAGAGGGGGTGAATAGCAACTTTTCTTGAACTTTCTCTACAAGAAGGTTAGCACAATACAAACAATATAATGAAAAATATGAAAATCAATGCTAACACCAAGAGTTTACTTGGTATCCACCTCCGAGAGGTGACTAATCCAATGATCCACACACGAGCACACTCTCCACTATGAAAAGCCTCCTTCAAGGTGGAGAAAACCTTTACAAGGTTGTCCTCTTCCTCTTACAAAATGGAATTGAGAATGAGAGGAAGAGCAGGAGAATTTTTGCACTAATAGCACTTTGGTACCCCCTAGAACCGTACCTTTGACATGCCCAAAAATCACCCTTTAAATAGGGTAAAGGACAACTCCATAAGTCATCCAGTTCGATACCAGTCGACTGCCCTGGTCTAGCATTAATTGCTAGCCAATGGCTAACTCTAACGACTAGTTTTAGGGGTTACCAGTCGACAGCCCCAAGGGCAGTCGACTGATGTCTCGGGAAGGTTAGGCAGTCGACTGATATTCTCCTAGTCGACTTCCCAGCTTATATAAGCACT
This sequence comes from Boesenbergia rotunda, assembly GCA_024364735.1. Lineage (NCBI taxonomy): Eukaryota > Viridiplantae > Streptophyta > Magnoliopsida > Zingiberales > Zingiberaceae > Boesenbergia > Boesenbergia rotunda. The sequence goes on from JAGFNQ010000859.1 coordinate 23,482, forward strand.
CTTCCTCACTTCAACGACCCTCCATCACGTGTGCTTTCAAGTATACTCCCTTGGCTTATCCCTTGAAGTCCTCTTCCACTGGCTATCGTCCCTCGAATGCGCACACAAGCCCTTGGCTTGCCTCCATGCCACCCTTCACGTGTGCCCTTTGAAGTCCACTTCCTGGCTTGCCCTTGGAGTTCTCTTCCCTCGGCTCTCGTCCCTCGGATAAGTCCTCCATGTGTGATTCTCCAAATCTTGCAAACTCAATCACACATATCAAATAACAAGATAACACTCTAACCTTAAGCATATTGACACACACATCAAAACCATGATCTTCCCGATCATCCTTGGGTCAATTGCCCCAACAGCTAGGCTTGTTGCGAAATGGTATACTCAGAAAGAGGGTATCGATTATGAGGAGATCTTTTTGCCAGTAGTCATGCTTAAGTCAATCCAGATTCTCTTATCTATTGTCGCTCATATGTATTATGAGGTTTGGTAGATGGATGTCAAGACAGCTTTCCTTAACGAAAGTCTTGAGGAAAACATCTATATGAAGCAATCAGAAGGATTCATTGCAAAGGGCAAAGAGCATCTTATGTGTAAGCTTAAACGGTCCATTTATGGATTAAAGCAGGCTTCATGATCTTGGAACATCCGCTTTGATGAGGTAATCCAGTCATATAGATTTATTCAGAGTCTGGATGTGTCTTGTGTATATAAGAGATGTGACAGAAATGTAGTGGTATTTCTTATACTATACGTAGATGACATTTTGCTCATTGGCAACAATGACAAAGTGTTATCAGACGTAAAGGTATAGTTATCCAAATAGTTTAATATGAAGGATTTAGGAGAAGCGGGACACATCCTTGGGATCAAGGTTATAAGGGATCGCAAGAAAAGGATGTGTTGGTGCAGGAAGCACCTAAGTCAAACCTGTGTTTTCATAATGGTAAAGGGTTCAAAAGTTAAGGTGTTATTGTGATCTAACAAGCTTACTAAGTGTGCAGGAAAAGTCCTAGGTATACTAGGCAAGAAGTCCTGGCAAAGGGCTGGGCAAGAAGTCCTGGTCAAGGACTGGGCAAGAAGACCTGACCGGAAGTTGGGCAAAGAAGTCCTGGTCGAGGACTGGGCAAGAAGTCCTGGCAAAGGGTTGGGCACCGACGACCTGACCGGAAATTGGGCAAGAAGTCCTGGTCGCGGACTGGGCATGAAGACCTGGTCAGGTGGATTGAGCAAAAGTCCAACCGTAGGAGCCGGTTGGCAAAAGGTAAACTCTCCTGAGAGGAGTAGGTGAGGACGCGTTCCCCGTACGAGGGAACAGTAGGCGTCGGTTCGACCTAGGGTTCCATTTGGGAAACCCAAAGTCATAACCAAGACAGCTTAGGCTGTAAATAATGGCTATCATGTTTGCTTCCTTTTTGTTTTGGAACTAACCTTGGTTGCAAGGATCGAAGGACTAGTTTTTTGCAGCTGAGGCGCCTCAATGGAGTGAGGCGCCTCACTGTGGCTAGGCGCCCATATGGATACGGGCACACTAGTTGAAGGCTAAACCAAAGCAAGCGAAGCAAAACTGCCACGAAGCCTCCGATCATACTCAGCTCAGGCGCCCGGGACCATACTGGAGCCCCCATCAACTCAGGTGCCCCTGTGAGATGGATAAGTGCTGACTGAGCCTGCGGATAAGTTATCGCGCAGGAGAGGCCACGTGTAGGCGCCCTCGTCGACACAGGCGCCCCCATAGGTGCTATAAAAGGGGGTTCACCCCCAAGGCTTCGAACAACAATTACTCTAAACGATCCATTAACTTTCGTTCAAGCGCTACGCTCCGACAAACTCTGACTTCGAGATTCCAGTGCCGACAACAACCCTCTGCTCCGAAATTCGATCCACCTCAGGCGTCGGTAACGAAAAGTGTTGCAAGTTTAATTTTCAGCTCTATTTCTGTACTCAATTTGTAAAATTCTTTTTGCGACTATAGAATTGCCCAAAGTAAACAGTCAAGGACCATGGTCCTTGGAGTAGGAGCCGACCGTGACTCCGAACCAAGTAAAACCTGTTGGATCGAGAAAAATGATAGAGGGGGGGGGTGAATATCGTTAAAACTTTTTTTCGGATTAAGGAAAGAGTAAATGCAGCGGAAACAAAACAATCACACAAAAACACAAGTATTTTTCTTGGTTCGGAGTCACGGTTGGCTCCTACTCCATGTCCCACGGTCCTTGACCGTTTACTTTGGGCAATTCTATAATCGCGCAAAAGGTTTACAAATTTCAATAGAAGAATATTGCAGTAAACGAAAAGAGCTACACTTTTCGTTACTGACGCCCGATGTGAATCGTACTTCGGAGTAGAGGGTCATCGTCGGTGTTGGAATCTCGAAGTCGGAGTTTGCCGGAGCGGAGCGATTGAACGAAAAGCTTTGGAGCGTTAGAAAGTAGTGATGATGAAGCCTTGGGGTCGAGCACCCTTTTATAGTGCTCCTGGGGGCGCCTGAGACGTTGGGGGTGCCTGACACGTGCCTTCATCTGCGAAAAACTCAATCCGCAGCTCGGTCAGCGCTTATCCCCTTCGACTCGACCTCTGGAGCTCACTGGGGTGCCCGGGACCTCCTAGGCGCCTAGCTTGACTTGGTTCGCTGGCTTCGTGGCTGATTTGCTTCGATTACCACTTTGGCTTTGACCTTGGGCGCCCGGGACCTCCTGGGCACCTAGCCCAGTGTGGTTTCGATGTGGTTCTTGCTTCCATGCTATTTTGGCCTTGACCTTGGGCGCCCGGGACCTCCCGGGTGTTGGGACCGGGTGCATGTTGACATTGATGCGGGTTCGTAATTTTAAAATTAATTACGTGCAGCGGAAGGTTTAGCATAAATAATTTCTCAAATTATTTAACCACACATCTAAGCATGCAACTTTATCTTGTGTAGACATGATCATATATTTAAAATTTTACAAAAACGTAAACTTATTTACGTATTACCTCGCGTAACTCGAAGGAAGGGACGAGATCCAACCGTAAGTGTCCCTCGGAAGCTCCTCCTCTATTCGCGTCCACGCCGAGTATCTTCGGGATGACTTCGCAAAGCCATGAGTTTCATGTTCTCGAGAACTACTAGATTCTCCGAGAACGCGATAAGAAAACCAAGATAGAAGTAATCACATCGGAAAAACTCACTACCAAGGTTGGCCGGAATCACAATTCCGGCGAGAAGGAGGAAGATGACTTGCGCCCAATCCCAAGGTGATGATGGCCGGAGAGGAAGATCGTCCCAACGGAAGAACTTCGTCGCCTCGGTGCTTCTCCTTGTGCTCACGGCAAGAAGAAGGGAGAAGAAGCTTGTGGCCGGCCAAGAGAAAGAAGGGAGGAGAGGGAGAGAGCCCAGGCAAGAAAACTTCGATTGATTTTTCAAGCCTTTGCCTTGGGTCTTTTATATAGTGGTCTCACAACCGCCAAGTCTCTTTTTTCTTATGGAATAAATTTTCTATGACTTATTCCATCATGCCAAGTTTTATCATATTTTAATTCATGATAAAAACCGACCAAGTCTCCTTTTTTCTTATGGAATAAATTTTCTTATCATGGTAAATCAATCCATGATTGATTTTATAAAATAAAATAAACCAATCCATGGTTTATTTTAATTTCCATGAAAAATAAACCAAACCTTGGTTCATTATATAAAAATTTATATCATCCATAATTTTATAAAACAAACCACACAATTGGTTTATTTTATAAATTGAACCAAAAACATGGTTCTCTCCCTATGTTGTGGTCGGCCAAGCAAAGAGGATGGAGACCCTCTTTGGCCGGCCCATCCAAGCCACAACCCAATGAATTAAACTTATTTAATTCATCTATTAAGTCTTCAAAAGACTTAGCCATTTTACGCTTTCGATGCGTCTCTGATAAATTCAGATTCGACTTATCGTTTGGCTCAACCAAACCTAATCTCTCTTGATTGGAAAATTCAATTTTCAACTCGTTTTTGTAGGATTTTTCGGGCCACGAAAATCGCTTTTTCGCGTCGCGGAAACCCCGAAAGCCCCAATAGAAAGGATCCGAGCGAAGAAAACCATTTCAAAAATTTACGAGTGCTCGTTTACATGCTTCAAAACCGATCTACAACCTAGATCTATTAGAGAAGAGAAAAACTACCTTCGATGCGTGCCCCGCAATTCCCGCTCGCTCCTCGGTTGGTGTCGGATCTCAAGGATGCAAAGTAGCAACCCTCTAGAAGTATCCATACAAGCAAGAGAGTGGAGAGGAGAGCCCAAAAGTGTGCTAGCACTACTTGGGATCTCGGCAAGATGAGAGGAGAGGGAGAGCCAAACAAAACCAAAACCAAGTCAAGAGAAGAATGAATCACCACACCACACCAAAATTAAAACACCTTTTGTGTGTTTTAATGGTCGGCCATTTAATGGCCATTATTGGCCATTAAGTGGCCGGCCACCACCTTTGGTAACCCCCTTTTTGAATTCAAAATTCAAATGGGGAGGTTACTTAGCCTTGATTAACATTGTCCTTGGTAACCAAGTAAGGAGAAGAATGAATCACCCACCCACAAAAAAACTCCTTTTGTGTGTTTTAGTGGCCGGCCACCACCTTTGGTAACTCCCTATTTGAATTCAAAATTCAAATGGGGAGGTTACTTAGCCTTGATAATGATGCCAAGTCATCACTTGGTCAAGTCAAGGTGATGTGGCTTGAGTCAAGTCAAACTTGCCTCTTATGGACTTTCCATATTTAGCCAAAGTCAAACTTTGACTTCATTACTCTCTCATGATTAGATTCATCCAACACTTGGATCAAACTCGAGTCCAACTCAAGTTGTCTAATTTGAGTCAAGTCAAACTTGACTTTTATGGACTTTCCATATTCAGCCAAAGTCAAACTTTGACTTCATTACTCTCTCATGATTAGATTCATCCAACACTTGGATCAAACTCGAGTCCAACTCAAGTTGTCTAATTTGAGTCAAGTCAAACTTGCCTTTTATGGACTTTCCATATTTAGCCAAAGTCAAACTTTGACATCATTACTCTCGGTCCATCATATAGACTTATTCTCCATCTATTACTCTATGTATGTGACCCTATAGGTTCTTGTAACGTTGGCAATGCCCTTAAACCTATTTAAGGACATAAGCAATGAGAGGTATCTAGCAAAACATCATTGCTACCCAAGTTACAAGAATGTCGAGATCCAACATCACCATTGTGACTAATAATTGTGACCATCACAAATATGTGACAACGTCCTTCTATCCTCGATATCTAGATTGATCTTTCATGAGGCATAGACCGTGTCATCCTCAAATCAATCTATATGTCTTGATCTCCAAGTAGACTCACTATAATCAAATAAGCTCAATCTCTAATATTGCCTTATTTGGGCATGGCCATGCACTTAGTGGTCTTACTCTATCAAGAATGAAGATATCACTCCCGTCATATAGGAGGGATAGATCCCATCTACGTTACTCACATCCCTCTGCATAATTTGTTACAAACCCAGTAATCGCCTTTATAGTCCACCCAGTTACGGGTGACGTTTGACGAAGCCAAAGTACGTAACTCCTTATGTAGGGAACTATGGTAACTTCAGGTCTAGGACTATAGTCATACTAATAGTCACATGAGAAAGTATATGACACTCATATAACGATCCATGATACTTTCTCATGGCGGGCCATTCAGTATACATTCTCTAATGTATACCCATGTGTCAACTTGATATCTCATATCCATGACTTGTGAGATCAAGTCATCATGTTGACCTACATGCTAGTCTCTATGCATTAACATTGTCCTTGAATGTTAATACTTGACTAGGAATAATTAAGAGTAGTGTTCTCTATATCATCTCACTATCGATTCAACTAATCGATTGATATAGATAAGAACCTTCTACTCAAGGACGTTATTATACTAAGTTATTTGGCACCAATATACATAAGTACAATAACCATAAGAAATGCCTTTATATATAAGAAATATATATACAAGAATATGATACAATGAGTCCAAAAAGTAATCATCATATGATTGGCTCTAGGGCTCTCACTAACAGTTTTAAATCCCTCGGATTACTCGTAGTGTGTGTGACTAAATAGGCTTTCGATTTATGATGGCCGTCCATAATTAACCAATTATAGAACGATCATGAGTGGCACCTAGTAGTACATCATGATCGCCAATTAATCGAAAGATCAACGGTTGACCTCAGAAACAATTCTGAAACCCTTCCGCAGCTATAATGAATCGTGCCCCATTCCCTTCACCATCTTATACCCACTTGGTTCAGGACATGGTCTATGTGTGTCAGTCCCCATTAGGCTGAATACGTCACACCTAACCCAAGTAATGTGTTCTCGTCCTACGGATTCTAATTACTCTCATGTATTTAAGAGATTCATACTCTGAACATGTCATGGTCTGGCCAGAGGCTTCGAGAAACAATCCGACGATAGGCCTTGGGTTTACATCTCCTTGCAAGGAGTGGTGAATCCTTTGTAGGTTGTTCAAACATCTTCGGGCACTTCGGCTTATACCCAATCATCCTGGGTCCACACCTCCTAGGAGATGCTTGCTTAAGATGTCAAAGTATAAGTCTCCATGTCCTAGATTACTTGAACACCGCAAGTCAAAGGAACATCGCACTTAAGCTGCAGTAAGAACTTCATTGACATATCTATATATAGACTACCATATGAAGTTTTACAGCCAGTCACTCTAATGAACTAGTTCCCTTAACTAGCATTCATGTTTTTCTCCGGGCATCCCAATGTCACCAGCCAGTGAGAATCAACTGATTAGAGAATAACCCATGCTAGTCTCAACAGAATTGATAGTGTCCTTATTTATCAATTCATCGACTAGGGACAATTTCAATACTTCACAATTGCACATGTAGAGATAATCACTAGTTGAGAATTCATCACAAATTCTCTCATGCTGTGAATTGTATTGCGGACATTCAGTAAATGAGTTTAAGATCTCAATCAAATACATAAACATGTAAACTCAAATAGTGAATATTCATTTATTAAAATAAATGATTACAATCATAAGGCGATTGCCTTAGGACACTTTTCTCATATCACTAACAAACTCCCACTTGGCCTAATGCCAATCGCTACGGTATCCAATACCACAGGCTCTAACATGACCCTCAAACTTGCTTTGAGGCAAGGCCTTCGTTAAAGGATCCGCTAAATTCCTTTCAGTGGGAATTTTCTTAATTTGTATATCATTCCTACTTATAATCTCTCTGATCAGATGATAGCGGTGAAGCACATGTTTGGATCGCTGATGAGACCTTGGTTCCTTCGCTTGTGCAATAACTCCATTGTTGTCACAATAAACCGGTATTGCTTCATCAATGGTTGGAACCACACCAAGTTCTGAGACAAACTTCTTGATCCAGACTGCTTCCTTTGCTGCTTCCGAAGCTGTAATATATTCCGCTCCCGTGGTAGAATCCGCTACGGTGTCTTGCTTGGAACTCTTCCAACTTATTGCACCTCCATTCAAAATAAATACGTATCCGGACTGAGATTTGGAGTCATCCTTATCTGTCTGGAAACTAGCATCTGTATACCCACGTATTATCATATCACCTTCTCCATATATAAGGAACACATCCTTAGTTCTTCTCAAGTACTTGAGGATTGTCTTGACAGCCACCCAATGATCCATTCCTGGATCAGACTGGTATCTTCTTGTGACGCTCAGAGCATACGATACATCAGGCCTAGTACATAACATAGCATACATGATAGATCCTATCGCGGATGCATAAGGAATCATATTCATGCAAATCCTCTCATCTTCTGTGCGCGGACACATAGACTTCGAAAGGTTGATCTCATGCCTGATGGGAAGGTAACCTCTCTTGGATTCCGACATGCTAAACCTTTCTAGCACTCGGTCTATATATGTAGACTGCGAAAGACCAAGCAACCGTTTTGATCTATCTCTATAGATTTTAATCCCAAGGATATAGGTTGCTTCTCCCAGGTCTTTCATGGCGAATGTTTTGGACAACCAAATTTTAACTGACTGTAAGACTGATATATCATTTCCTATAAGTAATATGTCATCGACATATAACACTAGGATTACGACTGCACTCCCACTAACCTTCTTGTACACACAAGGTTCGTCAGGATTTTGTGAGAAATCAAACTCTTTGATTGTCTCATCAAAACGGATGTTCCAGCTCCTGGATGCTTGCTTTAGTCCATATATGGATCGTCGAAGTTTGCATACTTTAGTTTTATTAACCGATGTGAAACCTTCAGGTTGTATCATGTATACATCCTCAAGTAGGTTTCCATTAAGGAAAGCTGTTTTCAAATCCATTTGTCATATCTCATAATCATAATGAGCTGCTATGGCCAGGAGCATCCGAATGGATTTAAGCATAGCTACTGGCGAATAGGTTTCGTCATAATCAATTTCTTGTTTCTGACGATATCCTTTTGCCACTAATCTAGCCTTAAAGGTAACAACATTACCTTCCATGTCGGTTTTCTTCTTGAAACCCCACTTGCACCCTATGGGCTTAATCCCTTCAGGTGGGTTAACCAAGTCCCATACTTGATTTTTGTACATGGAATCCATTTCCGACTTCATGGCTTCAAGCCACTTATCCGTTTCTGAATTTTTAAGAACATCTTCATAACTAATAGGTACGTCATTGTTAATGAGTAATACGTCGTTCGATTCACTTATGAGAAATCCGTATGTATACCCATGTGTCAACTTGATATCTCATATCCATGACTTGTGAGATCAAGTCATCATGTTGACCTACATGCTAGTCTCTATGCATTAACATTGTCCTTGAATGTTAATACTTGACTAGGAATAATTAAGAGTAGTGTTCTCTATATCATCTCACTATCGATTCAACTAATCGATTGATATAGATAAGAACCTTCTACTCAAGGACGTTATTATACTAAGTTATTTGGCACCAATATACATAAGTACAATAACCATAAGAAATGCCTTTATATATAAGAAATATATATACAAGAATATGATACAATGAGTCCAAAAAGTAATCATCATATGATTGGCTCTAGGGCTCTCACTAACAGTTTTAAATCCCTCGGATTACTCGTAGTGTGTGTGACTAAATAGGCTTTCGATTTATGATGGCCGTCCATAATTAACCAATTATAGAACGATCATGAGTGGCACCTAGTAGTACATCATGATCGCCAATTAATCGAAAGATCAACGGTTGACCTCAGAAACAATTCTGAAACCCTTCCGCAGCTATAATGAATCGTGCCCCATTCCCTTCACCATCTTATACCCACTTGGTTCAGGACATGGTCTATGTGTGTCAGTCCCCATTAGGCTGACTACGTCACACCTAGCCCAAGTAATGTTTTCTCGTCCTACGGATTCTAATTACTCTCATGTATTTAAGAGATTCATACTCTGAACATGTCATGGTCTGGCCAGAGGCTTCGAGAAACAATCCGACGATAGGCCTTGGGTATACATCTCCTTGCAAGGAGTGGTGAATCCTTTGTAGGTTGTTCAAACATCTTCCGGCACTTCGGCTTATACCCAATCATCCTGGGTCCACACCTCCTAGGAGATGCTTGCTTAAGATGTCAAAGTATAAGTCTCCATGACCTAGATGACTTGAACACCGCAAGTCAACGGAACATCGCACTTAAGCTGCAGTAAGAACTTCATTGACATATCTATATATAGACTACCATATGAAGTTTTACAGCCAGTCACTCTAATGAACTAGTTCCCTTAACTAGCATTCATGTTTATCTCCGGGCATACCAATGTCACCAGCCAGTGAGAATCAACTGATTAGAGAATAACCCATGCTAGTCTCAACAGAATTGATAGTGTCCTTATTTATCAATTCATCGACTAGGGACAATTTCAATACTTCACAATTGCACATGTAGAGATAATCACTAGTTGTGAATTCATCACAAATTCTCTCATGTTGTGAATTGTATTGCGGACATTCAGTAAATGAGTTTAAGATCTCAATCAAATACATAAACATGTAAACTCAAATAGTGAATATTCATTTATTAAAATAAATGATTACAATCATAAGGCGATTGCCTTAGAACACTTTTCTCATATCACTAACAAACTCCCACTTGGCCTAATGCCAATCGCTACGGTATCCAATACCACAGGCTCTAACATGACCCTCAAACTTGCTTTGAGGCAAGGCCTTCGTTAAAGAATCCGCTAAATTCCTTTCAGTGGGAATTTTCTTAATTTGTATATCATTCCTACTTATAATCTCTCTGATCAGATGATAGCGGTGAAGCACATGTTTGGATCGCTGATGAGACCTTGGTTCCTTCGCTTGTGCAATAACTCCATTGTTGTCACAATAAACCGGTATTGCTTCATCAATGGTTGGAACCACACCATGTTCTGAGACAAACTTCTTGATCCAGACTGCTTCCTTTGCTGCTTCCGAAGTTGTAATATATTCCGCTTCCGTGGTAGAATCCTCTACGGTGTCTTGCTTGGAACTCTTCCAACTTATTGCGCCTCCATTCAAAATAAATACGTATCCAGACTGAGATTTGAAGTCATCCTTATCTGTCTGGAAACTAGCATCTGTATACCCACGTATTATCATATCACCTTCTCTATATATTAGGAACACATCCTTAGTTCTTCTCAAGTACTTGAGGATTGTCTTGACAGCCACCCAATGATCCATTCCTGGATCAGACTGGTATCTTCTTGTGACGCTCAGAGCATACGATACATCAGGCCTAGTACATAACATAGCATACATGATAGATCCTATCGCGGATGCATAAGGAATCATATTCATGCAAATCCTCTCATCTTCTGTGCGCGGACACATAGACTTCGAAAGGTTGATCTCATGCCTGATGGGAAGGTAACCTTTCTTGGATTCCGACATGCTAAACCTTTCTAGCACTCGGTCTATATATGTAGACTGCGAAAGACCAAGCAACCATTTTGATCTATCTCTATAGATTTTAATCCCAAGGATATAGGTTGCTTCTCCCAGGTCTTTCATGGCGAAAGTTTTGGACAACCAAATTTTAACTGACTGTAAGACTGATATATCATTTCCTATAAGTAATATGTCATCGACATATAACACTAGGATTACGACTGCACTCCCACTAACCTTCTTGTACACACAAGGTTCGTCAGGATTTTGTGAGAAATCAAACTCTTTGATTGTCTCATCAAAACGGATGTTCCAGCTCCTGGATGCTTGCTTTAGTCCATATATGGATCGTCGAAGTTTGCATACTTTGGTTTTATTAACCGATGTGAAACTTTCAGGTTGTATCATGTATACATCTTCAAGTAGGTTTCCATTAAGGAAAGCTGTTTTCAAATCCATTTGTCATATCTCATAATCATAATGAGCTGCTATGGCCAGGAGCATCCGAATGGATTTAAGCATAGCTACTGGCGAATAGGTTTCGTCATAATCAATTTCTTGTTTCTGACGATATCCTTTTGCCACTAATCTAGCCTTAAAGGTAACAACATTACCTTCCATGTCGGTTTTCTTCTTGAAACCCCACTTGCACCCTATGGGCTTAATCCCTTCAGGTGGGTTAACCAAGTTCCATACTTGATTTTTGTACATGGAATCCATTTCCGACTTCATGGCTTCAAGCCATTTATCCGTTTCTGAATTTTTAAGAACATCTTCATAACTAATAGGTTCGTCATTGTTAATGAGTAACACGTCGTTCGATTCACTTATGAGAAATCCGTATCTCTCTAGAATATTGCGTGTCCTATCAGACCTATGAAGAAGTGGTGTCGTTTTAGTTTCAACTGATAGCTCATTATTATGAGTTATTGGTTGTGGGTCTAGACTAGGAGTCTCTGTAATGTCTATTGGAGTTTCTTGAACTTCTTCAAGTTCAATGCTACTCCCACTGTTTTCTTGTAAAAGAAATTCTTTTTCTAGAAATACAGCATGCCTTGAAACAAACACCTTTTGTTCCAAGGGATGATAGAATTGGTAACCCTTCGTTTCCTTAGGGTATCCAATAAATAGACATTTATCAGACTTAGCATCCAATTTGTCTGATACAGTCCGCTTTACATAAGTTGGACAACCCCATATCTTTAGGTGAGATAAATGAGGTTTCTTACTATTCCACGTCTCATATGGAGTAGTAGAGACTACCTTGGTCGGGACTCTGTTTAGCAAGTAAACAACTGTCTTAAGCGCATACCCCAAAAGGATTTTGGAAGAGTTGCATGATTCATCATAGATCTAACCATGTCCATCAAGGTTCGGTTACGCCTCTCAGATACACCATTATGCTGTGGTGTATATGGCGGAGTCCATTGAGACAATATCCCATTGTCCCTAAGATAATCTTGAAACTCTTGACTTAAGTATTCACCACCCCGATCGGATCGAAGTATCTTAATACTTTTGCCAAGCTGTTTCTCTACTTCACTTCTGAACTCTTTGAATTTCTCAAAAGCTTCAAATTTATGTTTCATTAAGAACACATACCCGAATCATGAGTGATAAAGGTAATGAAGTAGCTATAGCCTCCTTGTGCAAGAGTTGACATTGGTCCACATGCATCAGTATGTATTAGACCAAGCAATTCTCCCACTGGTTTTCCTTTTTCAGAAAAGGATAATTTGGTCATCTTGCCTTTTAAGCATGATTCACATGTATCAAATGAACCAGGTTCAAATGATTCCAGAATTCCACATCGGTGTAATTTGGTCATGCGTTTCTTTCTTACATGGCCAAGATGACAATGCCACGTATAGGAGACTATTTGATTATCTATTCAAGCACGTTTGTTGCTAACTTCGATATTGAAAACGTCACCGGATAAATCTAATGTGTAGATACCATTGCATAAAGTTTCGGTCCCATAAAGAGCACCATTTAAAGTTATGTAACAGCAATTGTTACTAAAAGATAAATGGTAACCCTTTTCATTCAAGCATGAAATAGATACAATGTTCTTTATTAACGAAGGAACAAAATAACAATTATCCAATTCTAAGACAAGTCCAGTAGGGAGCTTTAGCAAATATGTTCCGATGGCAATAGCAGTAATCTTTGCTCCATTTCCAACTCGCAAATTCGCTTCTCCCTTGACGAATCTTCTTCTATTCCTTAGCCCGTGTATGTCATTACATATATGTGAGCTACACCCAGTATCAAGTACCCAGGTGTACGAGGAAATAAAGTGACATTCAATAACGAAGATGCCTGAAGAGGATGTGGCATCGGATGCCTTCTTCTTCAAATTCGGGAGATCGTAGGAACATCTCCAAATAAGTTGATATCCAACCATAGATAAGAACAACCATGGCTGGAGTCCATCAAGTTATTCTTAGCTATGAAGGTAGGTAATTATACCGATTACATATTACACATATGTAACTATCACATTATGCTATCAACTAATTGAATGCTTGCATATATCATTGGGTTGTTAACTCATTAACAAGTATGCAACAATATACATAGCACCCAACTGCACCTCTCTTTACATCGACTGTAACGCCCGCTCTTAATCCCCTAGGGATTCGGCGGCGCTACTTTAATTTTCGTACATTACAACTACACGCATGCATTCATATTTTTCTATCTAATCTATGCATGGGCATATGTATCATTTTAGCATGCAAGGTTCATGTAGCGGAAGCATGATTATTTTTATTCATCTTCAAACATAGCAAACATAACATGGGTTTAACATGACAAGTTCCAAAACTTGAAGCAACTAAGAGCAAGATCCTTTTTATCCACCAGCACTATCACACACACACTTGCCCTTCTCCCGCAGCCTCCATGGCTTAGCGTCCTTTATCTGTAGCATAAGGGAAAACACTAAACGATAAGCAATAGCTTAGTAAGACCCTGTCCTACTCACAAAACTGGATATCATGAAAAGGTAAGAGAACATATCACATTCAAGCATGGTAAGCATTTAAGTATGTTTAAACATCTAAGCATGTTAACTTCATAGGAAGGTTCTTTTGAAAACATATAAACATAATACTTGAACATAGCATAATCATTAGGGCCCGACTTGTACTTCATGTTTTGCGCGCGCCCCTGAATAGGAACGAGGTAGCTAATCCCGACCCACTAGGGTTTACTAGGCCTTCTCAAAAGTCCTTCAGCCTAGTATCATAATCATTTGACTCGCTTTAAGAGTCTATAGTACAAGCCATTACAAAATAAAATAGTTATCATGTTCTTCATTTTCATAAAGTATGCTCTTAGTCCCAACCTTCTAGGGAAGCATTCTTTAGGCCCTAAGCCTTCTTCGTCCATGCCCTATAGGGCTCATTTTTATACATATGTATACATTCATAATCTTGATAACTAGCATAGTATAAAGCATGCATTTCATGGGAGCAACCAAGGCTAAGGTCCAAGAGTTCTCTCTTGGCCGAAAGTTGTAATTTGGCTAGCATGCATTCCAATCAACATATCAAGAATCACACAAGCATGTCCTATCCTACACAAGATCATTATCATGCATGGTATTTATTAATCCAATCCCAAGTATAGGGCCCTTTGGCCGAAAGTTAAGGGTGGAGGTAGCTTAGGTTTTTGACATCCAACATCCCATACAAGTATCATATATATATACATCATATATCATACTAAGCATAGCATACATCATGGGGTAATCAACCTTCATAAACCTAATGTTCCATGCTTTGGCCGAATATCACATGCTAGGGAAAAATTAAGTTTTCCAATCAAACATTCCATTTAAACATCACTTGCATATACATATCATCATCCCAAACATAAGCATATCTCATAGGGTAGTTTATCCTTTACAAACCCTAACTTTAGGGTGTTGGCCGAATGGTGTAGGGTAGGGGGATTAGGGTTTTTGGAAATCAAACCTTCACACAAACATTTACACAAACACCTCACATACATATCATGCAACATTATTAAACATGGATTTCATCATAGGTTAATCATGCACACTAAACCCTAATTCTTCTAGGGTTGGCCGAAAGTGTAGGGTAGGGGGATTTAGGGTTTTTGAAATCAAACATTCACACAACCATTTATACAAACACCTTATCTACACTATCATGTCATACACTAACATAAGATACATCATAGAGTAATTCAACCCTTGAATCCCTAATTTTTCCATGTCTTGGCCGAAACTTGTAGGGGGTGCAAACCCTAATTTTTGTTATCATAACTTGAAGGAAATCAACATATAGGTATACCCTAAGTTCCAAGGGGTATTCTCATGTATCAAAAAGTAACCAAGGCTTTCCCTTAAGGGGTGGCCGAAACTTACCTAGGGCAAATCCCCATTTTCGCAAACTACAAGAAGAAGGAAATCATACATAGCAATTATGCTACAGGTGAGGGGCACTTACTTCTTTCGCTAAATATCCTTAAGGTATACCCTTAGTTCGGAGGGGATGTGCTTGTCCTTGCTCTTGAGGTCCTTGACTTCTTCTTGCCTTGCAAGAGATTCAAACCTTCAATGGGGTCTTGGGAGTGTCCCTTGGGATGAGACCCTTCCCTTGGATTTTCGAAAATCTCAAGGAGGAAGAGGAGTTTGAATTTCGAAAATTGAAGAGGGAGAAGGGAGTTAGGATTTCGAAAATTGAAGAGGGAGAAGGGAGTTAGGATTTCGGCAACTTGAAGAGGGAGAGTGAGTGAGGGGTTTGCAACAATGATGGTTAGCCCCTTAGCACTCCCTCTTATTTATACTAAGGGAAGAGACAAAGTGCCTCTTCTCCAAGTGTCCCTTCACCAAGGGGTTTCTCATCAAGAGCCTCTTCCTCTACCCTTTCACATTCCCTAACCCTTAACAAGAATTTCCCTTCCTTCCTCTCAGCAATCCCCTGCTGGGTGAATTGGTTACTTCGTTGCTTTTCAAGGCTTTGCTTACCAAGAGTTCCAAGGTTCGATCCTCAGCAAGAGCATATTTTTGCTCCTCTTTGGTTTTTCACTTTTGCAAAGCCTATTAGCCCAATTCACTCTCATATTCTCAAATCACATTTATGCAATCACATATTCCAATTCATGAAATCACATATTCTAATTTATGCAATTACATATTCCTAATCCTTTCTAATGAAATCACATAACATTAAATCATGAAATCACAAAAAGGTAATTTTATTCATTTATGAAATAAATGTCATACAATCTGATAATATATATCGACATTTTTGTGCCCTTTTTACAATCGGAAGCAAGCCCAAAATTTGGGGCGTTACATCGACCTTGGCTGTGGCACAACAAATCGATCCTCCAAGTTTAAGGCTGACCCATTAATCAAGAAATAGTTTTAATATGGTTGGAGCTCATTCAACCGTTTAGTCAGGCTTGAATGTGTCCAACAACCAAAACTAAGGATTGACCTCTGACTCCAACTATATTAATCATAAACTAATTCCATGGTTTGAACATGTTGAGATTCAAGCCGGGCACGGATGTGTCCATCAACCCAAACAAGAAACAAAACTCCGGTTCTAACCATATTAATGGAAGGTGTTGGCCTTAATATTTTATAAGGGGTTTTGGGTCTCATCTTTTTCTTTTAAGCACATTCATGATATATAATTATGTCATGTACTAACGATTTTCTTAATAAAGTATGTATGTGACTTAATTTATCAAGTCTCATTAATTGAATTAGGAACCGGATTTCCTAATTCTAATTTCATACTTTATTCAAGGAATTGTTTTTGGGAAACAATTTCTTAAATTATCATAATCAATTTCGGAATTAATAGGTTTAAGACTTTGATTTCTCTAAATCAAATCTTATTAAATTAAAAGACAGATTCCCTTAATTCAACCACATATTATTTTCATGAAAATCTTATTTAAGGAAATATACTCTATAGGAAACAATTTTCCTAATTAATTTTGGAGACAATAATATGTAAGAGCATCACCTCATAAATCAAATAAGGAAATTATCGTTTGAGAATCACCTCAAAAATTTCCAAGATTTGATCACATATTTTATTTATGAAAAATTAATATCAATAACTTAATTTGAACGGCTCCCCGAGGCTCAATCCAAATTAAACATTTGACAGTTTAAATTCAATTTAGGAAATTTAATTATAACAACTAACTTTAAATTGGACAGCTCCACGAGGCTTAATCCAAAATAAAGAATTTTGTAAATAATTTAATTTCCAATTATGAATTTAAATGTCAATTAATATTCCCATAATTTGTATAGACTTTCTTAAAAGAAAGTGCCCAAAATTGCGAGCATTCCATAAATGTAAAGTTTCCAAAAATAAAAGGTTTTTAGAATAATTGTAAGTTTCTGGTACAAAGAAAACTTACGTATTTCCAAAATTAGAAAATTTCCAAAATGGGAATTTCCAAAATTGGAAAGTTTCCAAAAATGGAAAGTTTTCACAATTATCATAAAATTTCAGAAACAGGAATATTTCAAAAGTTTGTGAAATTTCATGATGATTTCCAAACTTTGAAATTCCTAAATCAAAAATTTACCATAATTGAAAATTTTCCATAATTGGAAAATTTTCCAAAATTGAGATCATGACAAAGTTTTCCGCAAAAATAATTATATGATTATGTCGAACACTAACCGGCTCTCATACCACTGTTGGAACCGGGTGCATGTTGACATTGATGCGGGTTCGTAATTTTAAAATTAATTACGTGCAGCGGAAAGTTTAGCATAAATAATTTCTCAAATTATTTAACCACACATCTAAGCATGCAACTTTATCTTGTGTAGACATGATCTTATATTTAAAATTTTGCAGAAACGTAAACTAATTTACGTATTACCTCGCGTAACTCGAAGGAAGGGACACGAGTTTTGTGTTCTCGAGAACTACTAGATTCTCCGAGAACGCGACAAGAAAACCAAGAGAGAAGTAATCACATCGGAAAAACTCACTACCAAGGTTGGCCGGAATCACAATTCCGGCGAGAATGAGGAAGATGACTTGCACCCAATCCCAAGGTGATGATGGCCGGAGAGGAAGATCGTCCCAACGGAAGAACTTCTTCGCCTCGGTGCTTCTCCTTGTGCTCACGGCAAGAAGAAGGGAGAAGAAGCTTGTGGCCGGCCAAGAGAAAGAAGGGAGGAGAGGGAGAGAGCCCAGGCAAGAATACTTCGATTGATTTTTCAAGCCTTGCCTTGGGTCCTTTATATAGTGGCCCTCTCAACCCGCCAAAGTCTCTTTTTCTTATGGAATAAATTTTCTATGACTTATTCCATCATGCCAAGTTTTATTAATTTTATTCATGATAAAAAACCGACCAAGTCTCTTTTTTCTTATGGATAAAATTTTCTTATCATGGTAAATCAATCCATGATTGATTTTATAAAATAAAATAAACTAATCCATGGTTCATTTTAATTTTCCATGAAAAATAAACCAAACCATGGTATTATATTAAAAAGTTATATCATCCATAATTTTATAAAACAACCACACAATTGGTTTATTTTATAAATTGAACCAAAACTTGGTTCTCTCCCTTTGTTGTGGCCGGCCAAGCAAAGAGGATGGAGACCCTCTTTGGCCGGCCCATCCAAGCCACGACCCAATGAATTAAACTCATTTAATTCATCTATTAAGTCTTCAAAAGACTTAGCCATTTTATGCTTCCGATGCATCTCTGATAAATTCAGAGATTCGACTTATCGTTTGGCTTAACCAAACCTAATCTCTCTTGATTGGAAAATCCAATTTTCAACTCATTTTTAATCCCTCGGATTACTCGTAGTGTGTGTGACTAAATTGGCTTTCGATTTAAGTTGGTCG
>JAGFNQ010000860.1:0-23443 GCA_024364735.1 Boesenbergia rotunda
ATGGTAGACTAGGACATGTGAATTACGATGTGATTCGTTGATTGATGAACATGCAAAGCATACCGACATTCTATCTTGACCAGAAACACAAGTGTGAGACTTGTGTTGAAGCGAAGTTGACAAGGTCATCCTTTCAACATGTTGAAAGAAGCAACGAACCACTTGGCCTAATTCACACCGACGTATGTGACCTTAAAGGTACACCGACACGTGGTGGGAATAAGTACTTCATCACTTTTGTAGATGATAACATAAAATATTGTTATGTGTATCTTCTCAAAAGCAAAGATGAATCTATAGAGAAATTCGTTCTCTACAAGAATGAGGTTGAAAACTAACTTAATAAGAAGATTAAGGTGGTTCGAAGTGACCGAGGTGGTGAATATGTGTCACCATTCGCTGAGTTATGTGATGAACATAGGATCAGACACGAAACAACAACTCCTTATACCCCTCAACAAAATGGGATTGCTGAGCGGAAGAATCGAGCTCTTAAGGAGATGATGAATGCTCTTCTATTGAGCTCTGGACTGCCAGACTCCATGTGGGGGGAAGCTGTGTTAACAACTAATTACCTTTTAAATAAAATTCCTCGGGAAAAAAATATATAAGAGCCCTTATGAGTTATGGAATAGAAGACGACCATCCTACAAATACTTGCGAGTGTGGGGGTGTCTTGACAATGTTTTGGTGCCTGATCCGAAAAGGGTTAAGATATGACCAAAAACTGTTAATTGCATATTTATTAGATATGCACATAACAACAGTGCATATCGGTTTTGTGTTTATGAGTCACAATTACCGGATATACACAAAACCTCGATAATAGAATCAAGAAATGCCTTATTCTTCGAGCATGTGTTTCCATATAAGACCCGAGAGGATGCTTGCTCCTCAAAACGGGTGGAGGAAATACTAGAGGAAGAAGAAGAGGATGATGAACCAGTTGAGGCTGCGCCTCGGCGGAGTAAGAGAGCTCGGGTGGAAAAATCTTATGGATCGGATTTTTTCACTTTCATGTTGGAAGGTGAGCCCCAAAGCTACTCAGAAGCTGTGAACTCGTCTGAGGGACCTTACTGGAAAGAGGCAATTGCATCTGAGATAGAATCTATTTTGCAAAATCACACTTGGGAACTTGTGGACCTCCCTCCGGGGAGTAAACCATTGGTTGCAAGTGGATCTTCAAGAAGAAAAAAAAATCAGATGACACAATTGACAAGTATAAGGCCAGCTTGGTAATTGAAGGTTACTGACAACGAGAAGGCCTTGATTACTTTGATATGTATTCTCCTGTGTCGAGAATAACTTCCATTAGAGTGTTGTTGGCTATTGCTGCTCTATGAAACCTGGAAATACATCAGATGGATGTAAAGACGACCTTTCTAAATGGAGATTTAGAAGAGGAAATTTACATGGAGCAACCTGAGGGGTTTTCTGTGCCAAGACAGAATAACCAGGTTTGTAAATTGGTGAAGTCTTTGTATGGCTTGAAACAAGCTCCAAAGCAGTGGCATGAGAAATTTGATAATGCCATGCGAGAAGGTGGATTCAAAATCAATGAATGTGATAAATGTGTCTACACAAAAGCTACAGAAGATGACTTTGTCATCTTGTGCTTATATGTAGATGACATACTTATTATTGGGAGTAATGATAAGATAATTAAATACACGAAAGACATGTTGAACTCAAGATTTGACATGAAAGACATGGGCCTAGCTGATGTGATTCTAGGAATCAAAATTCTTAGAACAGCTGAAGGACTTGTTCTTAGTTAGTCACATTATGTGGATAAGATTCTTGAGAAATTCACCAATGGTGATACTGCGTTGGCACGCACGCCGATAGATACGAGCCAACATCTATCGAAAAATTGAGGAGAAAGTATCTCTCAGGTAGAGTACGCTCGGGTGATTGGAAGTCTGATGTACTTGATGAATTGTACATGACCAAACTTGGCCTACGTAGTAAGTAAACTGAGTAGATACACAAGTAATCCCGGTGTTGAGCACTGGAAAGGGATAACAAGAGTACTGAGGTACTTGTGATATACTCGTGGAAATGGATTGCACTATATGAGATATCCTGCTGTTATCGAAGGATACAGCGATGCGAGTTGTATATCTGACATAAAAGACTCAAAGTCTACGAGTGGTTATGTGTTCACTCTAGGAGGTGCAGCCATTTCATGGAAATCTTCTAAGCAAACCGTAATAACCAGATCCATGATGGAGTCTGAGTTTGCAGCTCTTGACAAATGTGGTGAAGAGGCTGAATGGCTACGACAATTCTTAGAAGATGTACTGAGATGACCGAAACCCGTGCCGACAATCTGCATACATTGTGATAGTCAATCTGCAATTGGACGGACACAAAGCCATCTGTATAATGGTAAGTCTAGACATACACGTCGAAGGCACAATAACATTAGACAACTACTCTCAACTGGAGTTATCACTGTTGACTATGTGAAGTCAAAGGATAACTTATCGGATCCTCTAACCAAAGGGTTAAATCGAGAGTTAGTTGCAAGCTCATCAAGAAGGATGGGTTTGATGCCGATAGAAAATGTTGGTGCAAAGGAAACCCAACCTATGCAGACTGGAGATCCCAAGAACTAGGTTCAAATGGACAACCTAACTGCACTGACAAAGGTGTTCACTGTGAGGGAACGATCCTTTGAAACAGTGAAGGATGGAGGTTAAGCATACGACTTTTAATGATTCAATAGAGTTATGTGGAAACCTCTTAAGAGATCACCTATGTGAGAAAGAAGTGGGGCTGCTTCGAAGAGAATTGGAGGCACAATTCTTAGAACTTCTCACAAAATCAGTCGTGTTTATGGTCAAGAACGAACACACTCATGAGAACTGAGATGTATCAGGGAGAGTCCTGGGTGAGATGTGTCAATGCTTACATAAATGGTAGCACAGCTCAAGGACATCGTGTCTACTGTCATCCAGGAAGCAAACAGATCTTCACAAGGGAAGGTTCAAAGGGTGAAACCTACCTATCCTATACACGACTCAACTGCTGAATGCTATCACCACGTTTCCATTCATGTGGGGAATTGTTGGATATCATGGATATCATGTGAATGGAAAGAGAGGTGGTGGGACTTTAGTCCCACATTGGGACTTTCTAGTAAGTAGAAAGTGAGGTGGAGAATAAAGGGACTCCATTGTGAGTGGGGCTTTAGTCCCACATTGGAAGTTTCGTGGCATAAATGTTGGTTTATATTGTTTCACAAGCATGTTAGTTGTGAACAAATGCTAGGGGAGAGGCTCTCTCTCATGCGTGGGTGCCCAGGGGGGGGGGTGCAAATCCAGGGCCCGGATTTGTACTGAACCAAGTGAACTCGTGTGTGTGCACGACCCGCGCACGTCGAATGTCCAATCGATCGGGGCAAAATTTGTCCAATCAGATGAATCAACATTTTGCTAAATTGTTTTTGCTCAAATGTAACTGATGCATTAATTTTGATTAATGCAAGTTCGGTAACCCCCAGACGTTTGGATCTGGTCGGGTAAATGGCAGTAAATGACGATTAATTAGTCATTTACGATTGCGGGGGTCTGAGCCTATATAAGGAGGCCGTGACCGAGAGCAAAAGACACGACAGAGAGAATACAGAGAGATTCTCCTCAGTTCCACCTCGTTCCGGACCTCCTCTGATAGCAGTCGGGTATTTCCTCAGTTCGCCACGAGCAACGAGTGCTCCATTGTGCCCGTGGTCTGTTGTTGTATCCCGAGAGATAGAAGTCCATCTGAGCCTCAAAGCACCGCCGGAGGAGGACGAATTTGTTTCAAGAAAACTGCGCTGCGCAGGCCTCAGCAAATTCCTGGTCGATCGGGAGACGTCCGACCACTACTCGGGAGAACCTAGTCGGGAGCTCGGGAGCTTCACTCGGGGACTCCACTCGGGAATTCCACTCGGGAGTTCGGGAGACGCTGGTCGGGTCGGGAGCTTCACTCGGGACTCCACTCAGGAATTCCACTCCGGAGTTCGGGAGACGCTGGTCGGTTCGGGAGCTTCACTCATGTAACGCCCCAAAATTCCCATTTTTAGTTCTTAAAGTCCTTAGAATTATTTAAAAATGGTTTAGAAATATTCTAGATATTTTTAGGGATTTTTAGAATATTTTTATGGAATTTTCCGAGTCCGTTTAGTATTTTAAAAAGGAAGAAAAAAAAAGAAAGGGAGAAAAATCGTTAAGGGCAGCAGGGGGTTCGAACCCGCGACCAGCACGAAACCAGGCAAGCGCGCGACCAGCCAGGCTAGGGTATCAAGCACAGCAAAGGGTGGAGAGACATATATTTAAGTTGTGGTTAGGTCAATCCGCCCCATAAATATAAATAGATAAGTTAAGAGAGGAAATTGGATTTTTGGTTTTCCCTCTTCCTCACCCTAGCCGCGCGACCCTTCCCCTCTCCTCTCTTGGGCGAAACAACACCAAGGCCAAGAGGGCCGGCCAAGGCTCTCCTCCGAGAGATATTCCTATATTCGGGATCCCCGCGACGAGAGGAACGCGTAGGCGCGAAGAATTCTCCGAGATCTCAAGTTTCTCCCGAGTCCTATACGTCAATCTTGGTTGTAAGTCCAAGATATCAATGTAAGTACTGCTCACCTGCAGTAAGAGGCGGTTTTTCCGCAAGAATTTCCCTTAAAAGTTTTTAAAAGAGATATTTACTTCTTGTTAAGATTTTTGCATGTGATCTTAGTTCATTATATGCTTATATATTTTATTGAGTACCCTATATGAGGTTAGGGTCCAAGAAAAGCTATGAGGAAAGAAAAGAGAAGATAAAGATAAGAAAAGAAAAGGCCAAGGCCTTAAGAAATCCCCAAAAGTCAAGACTTAGGGATTTTAGCACGCAAGGTGCTCGAGAAAATGCCAAGGCATTTACAGATAAGAAAGAAAAGAAAGAAAAGCTATTTTATTTTCTAAGGCCAGTACCCGGCGTCCAAGGGCGTCGTTAAAGAAATCCAAGTGTCCAATTCCAAGGTCTTGGCCCTGGTAGACCAAGGTCTGCTCTATTAGGATTGGTGGCTCGCTACCCCAACCTTTTAGGGAACGCGCATGAGATGGTACTTACGTCTTCAGTGGATCCAAGTGATTATTATTTTCAAGTATATGCTTTAGCAAAGTTTCTAAAGTTTAAGAAAGTTTTCAAAAGTTAAAGAATAGTTAAAGTTTCAAGTTGAGCCAAGAAAAGTAAATTGAGATTTATTATTGCTTGAGTATGCATGTTTTGAGTTATACATGTTCTTAGTTTCCTTTCAAGCATATTAGTATCTCATATGATTTTCATATTGTTCTAGAAGCAT
The DNA here is from genome assembly GCA_024364735.1 of Boesenbergia rotunda. Classification (NCBI taxonomy): domain Eukaryota; kingdom Viridiplantae; phylum Streptophyta; class Magnoliopsida; order Zingiberales; family Zingiberaceae; genus Boesenbergia; species Boesenbergia rotunda. Next base: position 5,330 of record JAGFNQ010000860.1, read on the forward strand.
GTTTGCACATTTCGAGATTTTGTGAGCTAGATAGTACTTACTAAGCTTTTTGCTTACTAGATGCATTTCCTCTTATTGCAGATAAAGGTAAAGGCAAGCAATTCTGAAGGAAGGCGACGAGGCGGTGCTGAGAAAAGTGTGTGTGGTGGCTGATTTTGGAGAGATCTTTGAGACGAGACAATTTAACTATTTAAATTACAATGTTATAGTTTATTCAGATTTCAAGTTCTTGTTTTATGGAGTTAGCGAACATATAAGTTTTGGATAGTTTTAAATACTCAGTTTCTTAGAGTACAGATTCCATGTTATTTCTTTTAGCCTACATATTCTTATGATTGCATTGGATGAGTAGAAATGTGAGTAATTGGAGATATTGATACTTTGTTAGAGAAATAGATGCATGTGCCATGATAGTATCAATTTCTCCTTGAATCAAGTTTTTACTTCTTAAATATGTTTAGAAAAGTTGCATTTACATTTCATAATGCTTTAGCAAGGTTATAGAACATGTATTTGGTGTTATGAATACATAGGAGTCAAGATTGGTACAAACTTTATTGTTAAAGTTCATATAACTTGAATAGTTTATTTTCTTCCGCAAAAGTCCTAATTTCAAGTTTATGGATCCGTTTTGATTGGCTAAATTGATTTGAAAACTGGCATAGAGTATAGAAATGGTGTCATGGTTCTATATGGTTCGAAGGTATAGGTTTGGTGGAGCTTTGAAGCAAATGCCGAAACCTGAAATTCTGATTTCAGGCCTATCAGTCGACTGATGCAGTATCAGTCGACTGATACCCGAAGTGTGAGTTGGGCGAGGCAAGTATCAAAAGCTTCAATAAGTATTATTTAACGGGTTTTGAGAAAGGAGGTGTGATATGTTATCATGCATGATCACTTAAGTTAGAATATCATTGTTAGATGAATTTAAAAGTTTAAAAAAAAAGATTTCCGCATTTTTAGTCATGCATCAGAAGTCGAGAAGTAGAGAAAAGTAACGATCCGTCTAAGGTAGAGAAGGTGGGTCGCTACAACTCAGGAGTTCGGGAACCTCACTCTGGAGCTTCGCTCGGGAGCTCGGGAAACTCACTCGGGAGCTGCACTCGGGAGCTCGGGATACACTGCTCGGGAGACTGCAGTCTGGGAAAAAGCAGCTCGGGCCACTCAACAGATAAGTTAAAGTTATTTTAGTAATTTCAATTTATTGTAACTCAGGGGCGGATTTATACATGGGCTGGGGGGGGGGCCATGGCCCCCCAGCCCATGTGTAAAGTTTATTAATAATACTAATATTATTATTATTTATAAATAATAAATTAATTATTTAAGAAAGGAAAAACCTAAATTGGGCGTGAAGTGTGCGACGTGGATTGCGGAAGTCGACGACGACGCTGGGATTACTCGCTTCGCAGTTCGCAACTCTGGTGGTCCGTGTGGAGGTCTTGTGCAAAACTACGAAATTTTCAACTCCGATTCGAGAGAAAGGTACAGTTTCTCTTTTCCTTATGCCTTATCTTAGTAAAATTTTCTCCCTCTGGAATCTAGGCATCTAGGGTTCATTGCGGTTAGGGAGTCATTCTCCGGATTGATCAATCATATCAATGATATCATGCATGAAAAGCGAAATTTCTCTTCTCCTTATTCGCAACTCCGGTTTTTTTGTTTGTTTGTTTTGGTTTTCAGAAACGAATAAGCGAAATTGTAATCATATCCTCTTATAAGAATAGAGGTTTTGAGTATCAGATAAGGTATCATATCATTAAGCTACTATAATACATTTGCAACTACGCAAATTGTATATGCAAATCGGTATACTGTGGTCACTAAGAATCTTTGCTAAAATTTCATGCATGAAAATACAATGTAATTAAGAATTTTTTCTATTTGATTAAAATATAAAATATAGAAACACAAATTGAATCTACCATTAGTGACTAAAATATGAAATTCAGAGAAACTAATTACATCAACCATTGGTAGTATTGTACTAGTAAATTTATTAATATCTTAGGAAAGCAAAAGAATAGACGATTATATCTTATTCATTATTCAATACGTACAACATCATCTCCTATCCTAAGTTATTTGATTATGATGCCTTTCACATAATATGAGAATCACATTCTCGTATCCACACTAAATTACTGTGACAATCAAAGTGCAATTCAAACACAAAGAAATTTTCTTTCATTTTCAATTCTCATGATATCCTTCTAAGTCTTTCATTTGATTCAACTACTACTGTAACTCCTTCGACAAGCTCAAATAACAATGATCTTCCATCTGAAATTCCTCCTAAAAGATTTAAAAATATAGAAACTGAAGAGGTTGATCTCAATTCTTTAGAGCGTGATCCAGGATTGCGTCGATAAATTTGGAAATATCATCCTAACCAACAAGAGGAAATTTGTCGAGCTTATTTGAATCTGAAAGCATATCAGCCAATTCTTCAACAATATCCATTAAATAAAAATCTTAAGCATCCTCGAAGATTTCAGTCTACTTAGTATGAACAATTTCCTTGGTTAGAGTATTCACCATCTAAAGATAAAGCATATTGCTTCCCATGTTTTATCTTCAATAAGCCATCAGGATGCTTAAATCAAACTACATTTACTCTTGATGGATTTGATAAGTGGAAGAAAGTTCGAAATGGAAAAGATTGTGCTTTCCTAGGTCATATAGGAAAAGATAATGTATCTTCGCCCCATCGTAATGCTGAAAGGGCATGTGAGGATTTGATGAACCAAACACAACATATATCAAGGTGATTCGACAATTTTAATGATGAACAAGTCGCAACTAATCGTCTTCGATTAAAGGCTCACATACATGTGGTGTTATTGCTTGCACTTCAAGGAATTCGGTTTAGAGGACATGATGAGTTCATCTAATCGTGGCAATTTTCTTGAATTTTTGGATGTGCTGACCATGTACAATGATGAACTTTCAAAGGCAATTGCGAAAGCTCCAAAAAATGCCAAGTATACAAGTCACGATATTCAAAAACAAATACTTCATGTGCTTTCGGTGAGAGTGAAAAATGCAATTCGTGAAGAAATTGGAGTTGCCAAGTATTGCATAATTGTTGATGAAGCCCGAGATGAGTCAAAAAGAGAGCAAATGTCTATAGTATTGAGGTTTGTTGATACTCTTGGATTGATTCAAGAACGTTTTTTTGGGCTTATTCATGTATCTGATATTACAACTTTGACTTTAAAGAATGTTATATATTCTGCTTTGGCTCACTACAATTTGGATGTTCAAAATATTAGAGGTCAAGGCTATGATGGTGCTAGTAACATGAGGGGTGAGTTTAATGGATTGCAAGCTTTGATTATAAAAGATTGTGAAAGTGCTTATTATATTCATTGTTTTGCTCATCGATTACAATTGGCTTTAGTAGCAGCATCAAAAAATGTGATACCTATTCATCAATTTTTTGATAGATTAACTTTTATAGTTAATATTGTTGGTTCTTCATATAAGTGTAATGATGAATTGAAGAATGCTCATGCGGATGATATTGCACATTTGATTGCTATTAATGAACTCGAGACAGGGCGTGGACTTAATCAGATAGGTACTTTACAACGAGCTGCTGATACATGCTGGAGTTCTCATTTGAGATCATTGAAAGGCTTAATTAAGATGTTTAGTGCATCGTGTACGGTATTACTCAAGGTTATGAATGATGAACTTCCTTCTCAACGAGCAGATGCAACATCAGTTTATGATGAAATGACTTCCTTTGATTTTGTATTCATCTTGCATCTTATGAAAGAGATTATGGGGATCACAGATATCCTTTGCTAGAGTTTACAAAGTAAGTCTCAGGATATTATAAATGCAATGGAGCTTGTATTATCTACTAAACATTTACTTCAACAGATGAGAGATAACAAGTAAAGTGAAATCTTTTTGTGAACTTCGAAATATTGACATTCCTGATTTTAATGCTCAGTATATTAACAGACGAGGTCGAGCCCGTGCTCGTCAAGACAATTTCACAATTGAGCATCATTATCGGATAGACCTCTTTTATGCTTCAATAGATTCACAGTTGCAAGAAATTAATGGTCGCTTTAGTGCTGATGCTATCGAATTGCTCATTCTTAGTAATGCCTTAAATCCTCAAAATGCTACGGAGTCTTTCAGAGTTGTGGATATATGTAAATTAGTTGAAAAGTTTTATGCCCAAGATTTTGCAAGAGATGAAAAAGAGCAATTGGAGATACAATTGAAGCATTACGAGTATAATGTAGTCAAAGGGCCTGACTATAAAAATCTTTCAACCATTTCAGAATTATGTCAATGGTTAATAAAGACTAACAAATCTGTTACATACAACCTCATTTTTAGAGTGATCGTACTTGTGCTTACTCTTCTAGTTTCCACTGCTACTTCAGAACGATCATTTTCTGTAATGAATATTGTGAAAACAAGGCTTCGGAGCAAAATGGAGGATACTTTTCTCTCAGACGGGTTAATGGTATATATTGAGAGAGAAATTGCTAGAAATGTGAGCATAGAAGCCATCATTGAAGACTTCGAAAATTTAAAAGAACGTCGAATTCCTTTTAGTTAGATAATTATATTTGATACTTAATTACATGCACATTAACTTTATGTTTTTGAACTATGTTTGATCACAATACTGCCTATGATGCTTTTGGTTACCATTATATTTTTTATTGCATCATAATTATTGTTGTTGCATTATATTCGTTGAATGTCTTAGCGATCCCAAAAATTATGATCAATAATTTTGATCGTTAATTGTGCTTTTTCTTGGAGTATGCACCCCCCGCCCCCCAAATATAAAATCCTGGATTCGCCCCTGTTGTAACTTCTCCGAAAAAAAACATTTCCTCCAACAAAATCTACGTAAAAGTCACTCATCCTGGGGCTTTATTATAAGTGAGTTTTTAAATTTCTGATAAGCATCATTCTGTCTCACTGATTATCTCAAAATAAATTAGAGAATTTTCATTTATGTGTCGAATTTTGATTTTAAGCTAAAGTAGTGGTGCAAGATCTGTTGAGAAACTCTAGATTTGTATCATAATGAGCATTTGCATGGGCGTAAGACTTATTACTAATATCACCTTATTGGCTGAGATTCAAGATGATTTTAATATGAATTTGTTTAGATTTTATGGGAAATTTTGAAGATTTGAGAATTTGACCTTAATTTGGAGAATTTGAGAATCACTTTGTAATTTGACTCGTTCAAGTTGGTCATGTAAGATCAGATCCGAATGGGTCTCCACTGTAACTGTATATTCAATTGAAGTTGATTGAATTTAGAAGCTCTAATTTGATGGTCGCTTTGATAGTTGAACCATTTGAGTTGAGTTGGATCAATTGATTCTTTTTATTAAAGTAGTTTGAATCAAGTTAATTTCTTTATTTTTAAGATAAATTAGATCTAGATCACTTTTTTTTTTGACAATTGAATTATCTAGTTGAGCTACGTGTTACCAATTTGAGCTCTCATAGGAGACTCTTGCTTACCTCCTTCATTGCTTTATTCCCTGATTTCTTGAACGTGGAGGATCTTGTGAGTTTATAGTGACCGATAGTTTCCTTGAATTCACCTTCTTTCCGCAGATGGCCATTATGTTGTCTTCGTCATGGTCAACGGTTTTTCTAGTGAAGATTATTGATCTTGTCGCAGAATAAGGTAGACTCCCAAGAGCAAGATGGACCCGAGCACCGTTGATACTGGCTCCGATCTGTAAGAAAGATGACCGTCAACAATCCGCTGGGAAAAGTCCCCGGCAAGACACTTCGACGATCAAGTCAGTCTCCGGTGGAAGAAATGAAAGTAGCAGAAGAATTGTAGCAAAATTCTATCGTGTGTACCTGCGTGTGAAGTGCGGAGGACCTTATATAGCTGAGGGAGCCGACAGTTTCTGCCCTACGTCTGCCACCATTTTGTCTTATATGAGGACAAGATTAAGGATATTGTCAGCTTACCGACTGGCACCGACCGACGCCGCCCAGTCTGGCATAGGCAGGGGTCGTTGTGGTACGGAATGTCAAAGTATGTCAGGAAAGTACTGTGTCAGCGGGATATTCACGATTCGGACACGAGTGGTGTCAAGCCTGAGCTGCCCTGCGCCGACTCTCGTACCACCTTTGCCAGTATAGTGTCAGGGAGTGGATGTTCCCTAGGAAAACGACATTTCTTGAGCTGGGTCGCCGATCGGCTGCCCCAAGTGAGCCCTCCCAAAGCAGTCAATGCCCCTTAGGCTGAGCAAAGGGGCAATCCGAGTCTGTGCAGTCTAAGTCTTTGTGGGAGTAGACACTCGGGCTCGGCCAACACGATTCATCCCTATGACATATGACTATAGGAGACATCGCGAGGAGCCGAATGACTGCTGGATGCGGGCTGACCGGGCGACTGTAAGCCCGACACTCGGTATCTCTCTCTGGGACGACTTCAGATCTCATTAGATGGATCTCTCACTCGGGTCTCCTGACCCGAGTGGGCTGCCCTGCCACGTCTGGTTGTCGAGGCCTCTCCATCGATGATCTGTCTCCCTACGATGCCACGTGACCCGTCTAGGCTACACCTAAGCACGGTCGGGATCAATTATCTTATTTTTTTTAGTTGTCATCTGATATTTAGCTTACGCTGACTAATCCTACGGAAGGCAAAGTTAGGACTCGATCTTTAGATATACCATTGCTCCGGGGGCTAGATTTTTGTCTTAGATAATGTTGGACTAGGTAGACGAACCTGGGGTGATCGATTCGGTCCCACGGAAGTTTCTCACCGATCATCAGGGTAAATCGGGAAGCGCTCGCGGTGGGCGGTCTAGAAGCTCAGCGTCCCAAGGTTCGCGCCCCATTTGGAGGAAAAAATCTTGCAAAATTAGATTGTCTTAGTTATAGTTTGTGAAGGTGGTGATGAAGGTTAATTCGTTAATAAACCCTATGCTTTATTTGATTTATCTTATCTCATGGCTACCCCTTTGCTTCCTTGCTACGTGGTTGTTTGAAGGGTTTTGTTAAGTCTCTTAGTTGGATTGAGGCTCAAGTCCACGAAGATAGGAAGTTCCCTCTCCCTTTAGCTTATCTCTTGTTTTTTTTGACTGCACTCGCAAGTATTGTGTACCTTACGTGGTTCTGCATGGGCTAATCTCGTTTTATTTGTTTATTTGAATGGGCTTTGTTAAGACTTTTGTCTCAAGTTAGATTTGTGATTATCTAATTTGTGTGCTAAGTTGGGTAGGGTCTATTAGATATACAAGTTGACTTGGCTGGCGAACGATTGTGATGATTTGATAGCTTCAGGTTTGTGAGATTGGAGAAGGATGATGCATTTGATGGATCGTGAGATGAGAAATACCATAGCATGACAACATATTCATATCAATGTTTTAAAAATTGGACAACATCAGCCGGTTCAGCCAGGAACCTATCACTCAAGCGGTCCAATTACACAAAATTGATTTTCTTGAAACCTGGTTAAACCAAATGAATTGGCTACGATAGTGCTAATGTCATTATATAAACATGTAGTTTTTTTGTGAAGATTTTACAATACAATGATAATATTTTCAAACAAATATCAATGTGCATATTACATTCATATATGGTGTAAATGACTTTTAGATATATTTTAAAATTTTAAGCATGCATTATCATATATATGGATTTTGATACGTTTGCAATGTATTTTTTTTTTTTTGAATTTAGTATTTAAAACTTAGAATATTATATTTAGAAAGTGATAAAAAATATACAGTATATATGTGCGTGTCATTATTCATTTTGTTGAACCATTCATATGATTAGACCTACCTACATGTCAGATCCTAATCGTTCGGGCCCTTAATCTAGTCAACAGGCTAGTGACGAGTATTTTAAGTAATTAGACTACCACTATTAATATTTTTGTGTTAGTAAATTATTTAATAATTAATTAATAGTTTCTTATATTATTATTCTTAATAATTGAAAAAAGAGCTAGAGAGATGGTTCTTCGTTTGTTAGTTAATTTATGATCATTTATTATTAAATGATTTTGTATGCTAGTTAATTATTTAATAATTATTTAATAATTTTTTTATATAATTATTCTTAATAATCATGGTATGTTGACAATGATTTTATAAATTTAATTTTTTTAATATACTAATCTTGAATCATATGAATCATGAATTGAACTGTAAATCAATAGTTTCAAATTGTGAATTATAACTGTTTTGGATGGTTATGATTAACTATTGATCTGTCATGAGTCGTTAAACTGGTGGTTTCAAAATGTGAACTGTCGATTCAGAACTATTATTGGGCCTACATATAATGACTTTGCCCGTCCAAACATTGATTCTAATTTCTTCTTTTCGATTTTTTAGACCTCCAAACCATTGAGGCCAAAGGTATCGACGATTTGGCCATGATAGTTTCCACAAGCGCAATGAATATTCTGTTGATGCAGTCTAGCCCGGTTGTTGTTTTGGTGTTTGACAATGATTTAAGTTTGGTTGAACGAATTTGGGTTAAAGTCCTGGTCGGGGATTGGGCATGAAATCCTGGTGAGTGAAGCCATGTCCTAGCTTGTGAAGCTAGGTTGAAATCCCGGTGAGTGAAGCCGGGTCCTGGTGAGTGAAGCCAGGTGATTGAAATCCCGGTGAGTGAAGCTGGGTCCTGGTGAGTGAAGCCAGGTGATTGAAATCCCGGTGAGTGAAGCTGGGTCCTGGTGAGTGAAACCAGGTGATGGAAATCCCGGTGAGTGAAGCCGGGTCCTGGTGAGTGAAGCCAGGTGTTGGAAAAGTCCTAATTCGGAAGGGTTGGGTGAAAAGTCCTAGCTTGGAGGGCTAGGTGAAAAGTCATAACTTGGAGGGTTAGGTGCAAATTTCTATCCTGGAGAATTAGGTGAAAAAGTCCTGGCTTGGAGGGTCAGGTGCCTAGCTTGGAGGGCTAGGTTGGATGATGTTCTAACTCGAAAGAGTTGGGTGAAAAGTCCTAGCTTGGAGGGCTAGGTGAAAAGTCCTAGCTTGGAGGGCTAGGTGAAAAGTCCTAACTTGGAGGGTTAGGTGCAAATTCCCAACTTGGAGAGTTAGATGGAAAAATCCTTAGCTTGGAGGGTTAAGGTGGATGAATTCCTAGCTTGGAGGGCTAGGGTTGAGTCACTGGATCGGTCTGGTGACCGATCAGGGACATTGGCACGCTGCTCCTTAGTGGATCGGTCTGGTGACCGATCCAGCTATGCCTGATCGGACCGGTGACCGATCAGGGAGCAGGCTGCTTCCTTGCTGTCTTGCTCCTGATCAGTCTGGTGACCGATCAGGGAGCGAACGGTGAGTGAGTTCCCTTGTTGATCAAAGTCCTGGATCGGTCCGGTGACCGATCAGGGACTTTGGATTTGATTAAAAAATCACTGTTCATCTGTCCTGATCGGTTTGGGTGACCGATCAGGCTTCACTCTGATCGGTCTGGTGACCGATCATGCTTCACTCTGATCGGTCGGGTGACCGATCAAGCGTGTATAGCCGCGAGAGCTGGGAATCCCAGCGAAGCAGTGGATCGGTCTGGTGACCGACCCACACACCCTGGATCGGTCCGGTGACCGATCACTTTAATTCAAATATGCTGTCAGAAGTCTGTTTTCACTGTCGATTCTCTGCTACTTGCTGATTTCTTTTTGATATGCATTGCTAAGCCTCTGTTGGAGTGTGCAGGTGATAGCAGGTGATTCAAACACTCAAGGAGGGTCAATGGGAGGCTTTCCTTGGAGCAGGTTTGGATCTATTGTGTTTTCAGGTCTCAACGGCGTCTGGCGCATCTGGCAACTGACGAAGGCGCGACTGGCAACTGACGGAGGCTCAACTGGAGGAGTGTCCAGTGGACTGAGTGCTCAGAGAGGTCAGTGGGTCAGGGTGTGAGTCAGTGGTGCTGATGGAGCTGGCGATGTGGAGTAGGAGCTTAAGTGGCGAAGCTGGAAGTAGAGGCGAACAAGACAGAAAACTGGGAGAAGTTTGGCTGGGCTGTGTTCGTGCTCTGTTGCTTTGTGCTTGAGCTTTCTTGTACATCTTTGTGAGCTTGTCTTCTCGAGTGTCTCGTGAGCTTAAGATTGTATCCATCTGTGAGACAGCTTGTGGAGAGGTTTCTCCACCGAGAAGGAGGCTGCTACTATCCGGAGTTCACCGGGGCTTGATCTGCCGACGATCAAGGGATCGCCCACCTCACGGGCACGCCAAGGAGTAGGGGCAAGTTATCCCCAAACCTTGTAAACGATCCTTGTTAGCGATCCTTGGTTTGTATTCTCTGTTTCTGCAGTTTTGTTAAGTTTGCTTCTCTGCATTTGTTTTGTTTCCGCTGCTACTAACTTAAGTGCAGAGAAGATTCGAAAAGAGCCTAGAAATTGTGTCTGTCTATATTCACCCCCCCTCTATAGCCATCTCGTTTCCAACAAGTGGTATCAGAGCAAGGGGCTCTATACACGGCTTAACATCCGAGAGCTTACACCAAGATGGCTGGAAGAGAAGGAATGAGCACAAACCGACATCCACTCTTCGACGGCACTGATTTTCAATATTGGAAATCGAAGATGGAGTTTTATTTGAAAACAAACATGAGCATATGGTTCTCGGTCAAAGAAGGTTTCATCCTTCCAAAGGATAATGAAGGAAAGGAGCTTGAGTTTTCCAAGTGGTCGCCTGAGCAAATCCGGAAGGGGGAAGCAAATGCCAAAGCTGTCGTGACCTTGCAATGTGGGATGACCAAAGAACAGCTAATCAAGGTTGGCCCCTTCACCTCTGCCAAAGATCTATGGAATAAACTTCTTGAGCTCCATGAAAGAACTCAAGACACCCGGACTGCCAAGAAGGATCTCCTTCACAGCCAACTTCAGAACTTGACAATGGGAGAAAGTGAAAATGTAAGTATGTTTCATTGTCGATTCAAAGAAGTATTGAATGGTCTCCACTCCATTGGTGAAGAGGTAGAGAACCGAGACCTAGTGAGGTATGTCCTTAAATCATTTCCTAGGAATGCCTTGTGGTCATCCATGGTGGATGCTTACAAGGTTTCCAAGGACTTATCTTTTGTTAAGTTAGAGGACTTATTTTGCGAAATGGAACTACATGAGATCTCTAACCAAAGCCCAAAGGAGAAAGGGTTTGCTTTTGTGGCAGGTAACAAAAGAAAGGAGAAGAAGGATGAGAACACTCACTGTCATGTGGCTCTAGTGGCCTTAGAAGATTCAAAGGAGGAGAGTGATGACGAATCAAGCTCCTCAACCGCGCCTTCATCATCTTCGGATGATGAAGAGGTAATTTCTCCCGAGTTAGATAAGTGCTATCGAGCCATCACATGTCTAACTAAGATGCTTAAAAAATCTAAGGCCAAAGTTAAATCTTTGAAATTGGAAGTAGAACATTTAAAAACCTCTAAGGATGAGGTAATTGATGACTTGCATGTTAAGACCCTTGAAAATGAAAATAAGGACTTAAGGAGCGAAGTTGAAAAGCTCAAGAATATTCTTGAGAAGTTTTCAACTAGCTCCAAAACCTTAGACATGATACTCAATTCCCAAAGGGCGGTTTACAATAAGGCCGGTATAGGTTACCGACCTAAGGAACCAACCTTTGTATCATTAATGTCAAGAACCCAATTTAGATTATCAAGTGATTCTAGGGTTCAAAAGGTTAGAAAGAAATTGACTAAGGCATGGGTGCCTAAGTCCCTCATTGAAGATGCATTAGGTCCCAAAATTTGGGTACCTAAAACCTCTATCTTTCGAATTGTATAGCATTGTTTGAGGGGGAGCATCTATCAACATAGGTTGTTGATAAGTGGTGCTCCAAACCCAAGGCTAAGGTTACACTAGTTTCAAAATAAGTCAACAAGCCTTGGAAATTGTTTTTATATATTGCATGAAGGGTTTAGATTCACACATAATTTGCTCTTGGCATGAATTGCTTAAAAGAATTGGTTTTATTTACAATTTGTGTTTTTATGCAAGTTATGGTTTATGAAATATCTTATCTCAAGCCCAAGTATGCCATGAGTATCTTGTATGTGTTATAACACATGAATGCATGTTTAAGAACAAGATGAACATATAGTTTGGGCTGATCATTAGAAAAATCTCACAATACATCATTAGACAAGAACATGAACTTAAGATCTAGGTTCAGTGTTTTTTTTGAAATGAATCAAAAGAATTGGCATGTATTCAAGGTCTTCACACTTAGTGTTGCTTATGAAGGTAAATGAACTTGAAAAAAATTGAGAACTTGATCATGCCTTAATACTGGTATTATATAGGCATGTTTTGAAATTTAATCATATGTTGATCGCTTCCAAACTTATCATGTTTTCTGGAATCATGCTTTGAACTTTGTATTTATAAGTTTTACTCTCAAGTTATATTGGAGATATTGCATGATTTGAAAATATACATGTTAGTTAAAGAGATGCAAATCATGTTGTTTTCTTTGGTTAAGGAACATGAGTATTGTTTAACGGAACTCTGTTAGGAGTTAAATTTGATTGTGTTAGGGTTTAGACTGTTCAAACGTTGAAACAGAACCGTTTCTGAAACTTCTCAGTTTCAGAAACCTGTCTGTGTCATACCTGATCGGTCCACTGACCGATCAGGACTCACTCTGATCGGTCTGGTGACCGATCAGACCAACTCTGATCAAGGAGCTCCCAGATCGTTCCAAGTTGATCCAAAAACTCCTGAGACCAATCACTTTCCATAGAATTGTATCGGTTTAATGATCATACTACAAAACTGATACACACAAATCCGATACAAACCAAGTCCAATTGAAACATATTTGATCACCCATTGGTACAAACCTGGTACTAAGGGAGCACAAATTTGTTCAAGTGATACAAACCTAGTACTTAATAATGATTTGATACAAACCTATGTTGGAATGTTCAAATTCATAAGAAAGGGTTTGTTGAGTCATGACTCTTGTTCTTAATGTCGTGTTTCGGAAATTTTTCTGAAATAATGAATATCAATAGAGTCCTCTCTCCTGTTATGGGATGCAAATTGTTAATGCAGTCTGATCAGGAACGTATCAGAGTTTCCGAAATTTTTCTGAAATCTGATCGCTCCCCAGACTAATCAGATATCCTTCTGTATCACGTAATCAACAGACCTGGTTGGTCACGGAGATCAATCATGATTATTTTTCAGATACAGTTGCATTCCTTACTCGTCCTATGAAGCATATATGTATTTGACAATGATATACTTCTGTATATGTCTTCACATGGAAGTCCAAGTGTTAATGCAGTCCGATCTTGAACGAATCAGAATTACAGAAATTTTTCTGAAAATTGTTCGTTCTTAAATAAATCAGAAATTTTTCTGTATCAATCATAAGTCTGATGAAGCTGCATTATGAAACATATACATGCTTGACCATGATATTATTCTGTATGTGTTTTCATGTCCGATTCAAAAAAAATTATTATCCTTAGATTATTCTGGGTTTGGGGAGAGACCCGTGTTTGAGGGGGAGGTATGATCAAACTTAATAACCATACCCTTTTCAATATTTGACAAAGGGGGAGAAAATAGCTGATTAAGTTTATGGTTATTATAGGGGGAGGATCATGATTCCCTTATGAGAATTGAATGGACTTCAATTGATTGATACCTAAACTTAAATCGGGTTGTCTAACAACAAAAAGGGGGAGATTGTTGATGCAGTCTAGCCCGGTTGTTGTTTTGGTGTTTGACAATGATTTAAGTTTGGTTGAGCGAATTTGGGTTAAAGTCCTGGTCGGGAACTGGGCATGAAATCCTGGTGAGTGAAGCCAGGTCCTAGCTTGTGAAGCTAGATTGAAATCCCGGTGAGTAAAGCCGGGTCCTGGTGAGTGAAGCCAGGTGATTGAAATCCCGGTGAGTGAAGCTGGGTCCTGGTGAGTGAAGCCAGGTGATTGAAATCCCGGTGAGTGAAGCTGGGTCCTGGTGAGTGAAACCAGGTGATGGAAATCCCGGTGAGTGAAGCCGGGTCCTGGTGAGTGAAGCCAGGTGTTGGAAAAGTCCTAATTCGGAAGGGTTGGGTGAAAAGTCCTAGCTTGGAGGGCTAGGTGAAAAGTCATAACTTGGAGGGTTAGGTGCAAATTCCCATCCTGGAGAATTAGGTGAAAAAGTCCTGGCTTGGAGGGTCAGGTGCCTAGCTTGGAGGGCTAGGTTGGATGATGTTCTAACTCGAAAGAGTTGGGTGAAAAGTCCTAGCTTGGAGGGCTAGGTGAAAAGTCCTAGCTTGGAGGGCTAGGTGAAAAGTCCTAACTTGGAGGGTTAGGTGCAAATTCCCAACTTGGAGAGTTAGATGGAAAAATCCTTAGCTTGGAGGGTTAAGGTGGATGAATTCCTAGCTTGGAGGGCTAGGATTGAGTCACTGGATCGGTCTGGTGACCGATCAGAGACATTGGCACGCTGCTCCTTAGTGGATCGGTCTGGTGACCGATCCAGCTATGCCTGATCGGACTGGTGACCGATCAGGGAGCAGGCTGCTTCCTTGCTGTCTTGCTCCTGATCGGTCTGGTGACCGATCAGGGAGCAAACGGTGAGTGAGTTCCCTTGCTGATCAAAGTGCTGGATCGGTCCGGTGACCGATCAGGGACTTTGGATCTGATTAAAAAATCACTGTTCATTTGTCCTGATCGGTTTGGGGGACCGATCAGGCTTCACTCTGATCGGTCTGGTGACCGATCAGGCTTCACTCTGATCGGTCGGGTGACCGATCAGGCGTGTATAGCCGCGAGAGCTGGGAATCCCAGCGAAGCAGTGGATCGGTCTGGTGACCGACCCACACGCCCTGGATCGGTCCGGTGACCGATCACTTTAATTCAAATATGCTGTCAGAAGTCTGTTTTCACTGCCGATTCTCTACTACTTGCTGATTTCTTTTTGATATGCATTGCTAAGCCTCTGTTGGAGTGTGCAGGTGATAGCAGGTGATTCAAACACTCAAGGAGGGTCAATGGGAGGCTTTCCTTAGAGCAGGTTTGGATCTATTGTGTTTTGAGGTCTCAACGGCGTCTGGCGCATCTGGCAACTGACGAAGGCGCGGCTGGCAACTGACGGAGGCTCAGCTGGAGGAGTGTCCAGTGGACTAAGTGCTCAGAGAGGTCAGTGGGTCAGGGTGTGAGTCAGTGGTGCTGATGGAGCTGGCGACGTGGAGCAGGAGCTTAAGTGGCGAAGCTGGAAGTAGAGGCGAACAAGACAGAAAACTGGGAGAAGTTTGGCTGGGCTGTGTTCGTGCTCTGTTGCTTTGTGCTTGAGCTTTCTTGTACATCTTTGTGAGCTTGTCTTCTCGAGTGTCTCGTGAGCTTAAGATTGTATCCATCTGTGAGACAGCTTGTGGAGAGGTTTCTCCACCGAGAAGGAGGCTGCTATAATCCGGAGTTCACCGGGGCTTGATCTGCCGACGATCAAGGGATCACCCACCTCACGGGCACGCCAAGGAGTAGGGGCAAGTTATCCCCAAACCTTGTAAACGATCCTTGTTAGCGATCCTTGGTTTGTATTCTCTGTTTCTGCAGTTTTGTTAAGTTTGCTTCTCTGCATTTGTTTTGTTTCCGCTGCTACTAACTTAAGTGTAGAGAAGATTCGAAAAGAGCCTAGAAATTGTGTCTGTCTATATTCACCCCCCCTCTATAGCCATCTCGTTCCCAACATATTCCAGAGAGGAATATAGCTTGGTCGTGTGGATCCACACGGGAGTGCCACATACTGGTCTAAAAAAAGGCAGAACAACAAGCTCCATGGCCAAACCGTGTTGGCTGGCACGCCCGTGTCACTTGTACACGACAACTGTGATTTTTCGAAAGTGACACAAGTTGGCCATATCACTTGGCATCACTGCATCACAACGCTGAGAAGGTTAATGTCTTCTCTCTCACCAAACCCTAGTTGTACCTCCTTTTTTGATGCAGACAACTTTGAGCGGTCATAACTTTTGGCTCAATTGAATTACATGACCCATAATATAATAACTTTTGGCTCAATTGAATTACATGACCCATAATATATTTAATTGAAGCTCGTTCAAAGATCTACCATTGATTATCAAGTTTAACCCATAATAACTTAATGTTAGACTCAAAAAATATAGTTTTAAGCATTTCGGAGGCTCATACTTTATAATTGTGGTACAATGTTTTCGAAACAATAATGTAGGAAAGGCTCAAGATTGTGGGCGAAGGGGAAGAGTGCATCATCCGAAAGGGGATGCCTTTTCAGAGATTTATATTGTTAGTGTCAGCCTTGAGAGTCAATCATAAGTTGAATAACTTAGGACATATTGTATTTATAATAGGCAATGTTTGTTTTCTGTATTTACTTTATTTTTGTGCTAGCTGAGTAAATATAATGGTCTAGAATAGTAGGTTCTAGTCTACAATGTTGGGACATTATCGTTTAGCTAGAGGGGGGGGGGTGAATAACTACTTTTTGATTTTTTCCTACATGTTGTTAGTGCGTAAGCAGAAATACAATTAAACTAAAACTAACATCTAAGAAGACAAACCAATTTACGTGGTTCGGAGATGAAGCTCCTACTCCATAGCTGTCCGTAAGGTGTACGATCCCGATCCGTCGGTGGATGACTCCCCGGAAGACCTCCGGCTAGCTCGTGTAGCTCCTTGTGGGTGGAGAAACCTCGCCACAACCCGCAACATCTTTCTGAGTTCTTAGACTACTAACTGGCCTTTAAACAAGACCAATTTCGTCAAGAACTCTCAGCTAAAACCGAGCTCTCTTAAATAGAGCTCAAGGCTGAAAAGACCGTTACCAGTCGACTGGTTCAAGGCCAGTCGACTGGTTCAAGGCCATTCGACTGGTCCCACTTAAATTCGAACGTTACAGCCTAACGCTCGAATTTTAAGTTGCCATCAGTCGACTGGTCCATGGGCAGTCGACTGATCTTTCTGTGGACTTCATCAGTCGACTGCCCTGGCACCAGTCGACTGGTCCACTTCTACACCTAAGGTTTCCCTTTCCCGAGTGCATTTCTCTCAGCACTTGAACCCTAGGATTTCCTGTTGGTGCAGGAAGCACCATATCGAACCTTGTTTTGATATTGGCTAAAGATTCAAAGTTAAGTATTATTTGTGATCTAACGATGTTACTCAAGTGTGCAGGAAAAGTCCTAGGAACACTAGGCATAAAGTCCTGGTTCTAAGAATTGGGCACTAAGACCTGGCCGAGGGTTGGGCACCAAAGACCTGGTTCAAAGAATTGGGCAATAAGACCTGGCCGCGGATTGGGCACGAAGACCTGGTAAGTAAAGCTGGGCAAAAGTCCAACCGGAGGAGCCGGTTGGCAAAAGGTAAATTCTCCTGAGATGAGTAGGTGAGGACGCGTTCCCCGTCGAGGGAACATTAGGCGTCGGTTCGACCTAGGGTTCCATTTGGGAGACCCGAAGTCAGAATCAAGACAGCTACGGCTGTAAATATTGATTAATACTCTTGCTTTGTTTGTTCTGTAACTAACCTTGGTTGCAGGGACTGAAGGAGTGTGTTTCTACAGCTCAGAACACCCCAAAGGAAAGTGGTAGGCAACTGGGCTAGGCGCTCGGGAGGTCCCAAGGTTAAAGCCAAAACAGCAAGAAAGCAAGAATGCTTCGAAACCACACTGGGCTAGGCGCCCCGGAGGTCCCAGGCGCCCAATGTCAAAGCCAAACAAACCATCGAAGCAAATCTGCCACGATGCCATTGGACAAGGTCAAGCTAGGCGCCCTGGAGGACCCGGGCGCCCCAGTCAGACCAGAGGCCGAATCAAAGGGGATAAGCGCTGACCGAGCTGTGGATGGAGGTTCTCGCAGCTGAAGGCATGTGCCAGGCGCCCCCCAGCGAATCAGGCGCCCCCAGGAGCACTATAAAAGGGTGCTCGACCCCAAGGCTTCAACACAACTGTTTTCTAACGCTCCAAAGATTTTCGTTTAAACGTTACGCCTCGGCAAACTCCGACTTCTAGATTTCAGCGCCGATGACGACCCTCTGCTCTGAAATATGATCCACATCGGGCGTCGATAACGAAAAGTGTAGTTATTTTCATTTACTGAGATATTCTTGTACTTACTGAGATATTCTTGTACTTACTGAGATATTCTTGTACTT
>JAGFNQ010000860.1:25593-54724 GCA_024364735.1 Boesenbergia rotunda
GCTCTCTCGGCGGTTAGTCCGTAGATGATCGAACCATGCTCTGATACCACTTGTTGTGACCTTGTCGTTTAGCAAGATGGGGAGGGGGTGAATAGCTACTTTTCGATTTCTTCCTACACGTTGTTAGTGCGCAAGCGAAAATACAATTAAACTAAAACTAACAACTAAGAAGACAAACCAATTTACGTGGTTCGGAGATGAAGCTCCTACTCAATGGCTGTCCGTAAGGTGGACGATCCCAATCCGTCGGTGGATGACTCCCCGGAAGACCTCCGGCTAGCTCGTGTAGTTCCTTGTGGGTGGAGAAACCTCGCCACAACCCGCAACACCTTTCTGAGCTCTTAGACTACTAACTGGTCTTTAATGAAGGCCAATTTCGTCAAGAACTCTCAGCCAAAGCCGAGTTCTCTTAAATAGAGTTCAAGGTTGAAAAGACCGTTATCAGTCGATTGGTCTAAGGCCAGTCGACTGGTCCCACTTAAATTTGAACGTTACAACCTAACGTTCGAATTTTAAGTTGCCATCAGTCGACTGGTCTATGGGCAGTCGACTGATCTTTCTGTGGACTGATGCTCGACACCAGTCGACTGGTCCACTTCTACACCTAAGGTTTTCCTTTCCCGAGTACATTTCTCTCAGCACTCGAACCCTAGGATTTCCTTCCCGAGTACAATTCCCTCAGCACTTGACCCCTCACAACTTAACCAACTCTTCATCTAACAGCCTCGATCTGTTGCCTTCAAGCCCTCTTCGACTTTGACTCTCATCCCTCGGATGCATGCAAGCCCCCGGCTTGTCTCCCATGCCATCCTTCGCGTATGCCTCGAAGTCTGCTTCCCTCGGCTTATCGTCCCTGATTTGTCCATGGTCCCTCGGATGCATGCAAGCCCACGACTTGTCTCCCATGCTATCCTTCACCGATCCCGAAGCCGTCCAGCTAAGTCCATATGTATTCTACAAAATCTCCATACTCAAATACACATATCAAACACAAGGGTGAACCTAACTTAAACCCTTTGCCCAAATACATCAAAACACATGGTCACTTTGGACCATAGATTGCCCCAACATACAATATATCAATTGGTTGAATATATATATATATATAACACTATTTTTAATTTTTCTTAGTTAACTATTAATATACAAGGATAATATTAATATGAAAAACTAGCATATAGGTTAATTGATGACTTATTCTCACAAACCATTGATATAAGATATCAAGTTGACACATGAGTATATATTAGAGAATCTATACTGAATTGATCTACCATGAGAATTTTCATGGATCGCTATATGTCATAAACATTCTCATAGTGATTATTAATATAAATAGTCTTTAGACCTAAAGATACTATGTGCACTTTGGTATCGACAAACGCCACATGTTATAAGTTAGAATATAAAGTCGTTCATTGGGTATTCAAGGAGCTATGTTGAGGGATGTAGATTAGATTTATCCCTTCCATATAATGGCAGAGATATTTGTAGTCCCCTTGATTAAGTATGGTTACTAAAATGCATGATCTTACTCAAATAAGTTAATATGAGATATTAACCTTAATTGGTTAAGTGAGTTTACTTAGAGATCAAAAAATACATAGATTGATGAGAGGATGACATAGTCTATGCCTTATGAATCAATTTAGATATCAAGGACAAAAAGACTAAGCTATACAAGATAATGATCACTGACATGTTAGGTCAGATCTTGATATTTTCGTCACTTGGGTTACAATGATCCATTACAAGATACTACTCATTGCTTGTGTATCTAAAATAGTTTAAGAAATACTATCAATGTTACGAGAACCTATTGGGTCACATACAAAGAGCATGCTTATTTGGAGATTAATTTATTTTAATTTGACTACAATAGAGTGTGTCTGAGCTTTTAAGTCTGAAATTGATTTCGGATCTTAAGCTTATTAAGTTAATGAGCTAATTTAATATATTTCCTTTCTTTTAAGGCTCAACCCACTATAGAGTCTACTAAGAGAAACACTAATATCCATCTCTTTTAAGAGAGCAGGTGAGAGTTAGTTTTATTCTCTTTGTCATATTAAATAACCATTTCTTTAAAGAGGGTGGAGAAAGTGGAGAGTTAACTTTATTTATTTTTTTATGATTGCCACCTTAAATAGCCATAGCTTTATTTTTTTGATTGCCACCTTAAATAGCCATCTCTAGCAAGAAGGCGATGGATTCTTCAGTTCCTGAGTTCATGAGAAGAAGGAAAGAACGTGCTCGTGTGGATACCGTAGAGGCGTGGATATTCTGATCACGCTTAGATTGCCTGGACTAGCAGACTTTCGAGAGTTGTTCACGCATTAAAGGTAATAATCTTATTCGTTAGAGTAGTTGCAAGAGTAGTTCTACATTCACATGGATCTCTGGAGGGATCGATTTTCACTGCGTTTTGATTTATTTTTTGCTATAGATCCCTACATACACATCCCTTGACACCATTATCGATGGGAAGAAGAGCAAAACCATCATATTAATGAGATGTACACTTGGACACATCACTTGGTAACCTCCCTCGCTTCTCTCCTTTTCCACCACCCCCAGTAGACTTTATTTTTCGCGGAAGGCAAGGCTTATTCAAACTTTTTTTTGGGGGGGGGGGGGGGGGTAGGATTAGTTAGTTTTGTTAGTTTGTTGTATTCCTTTCTTAGTTTAGTTTTGCTTATTTCATCATGTTATTATTTATTTGTTACATTATCATGATTACCATGCCATTATGCATTTACTTATTTGTCTCTTATAGCACAACATTAGCATAATAAACTATATGTTTTCATGAAAAATATGATCATATCTTTAGTGATTTCTTTCTTTCTATTTTTGGTAGCATGACATGAGCGTTGTTGGGTAGAAAAGTTTCGATGTTGGCCTATCTGTTTAGTATCTTTCTTTCACTTGATGTTTGATCTTGATAAATGATATATTCGAGAATAGTTTTCATTCATACATTGGACTATTACCTTGGCTTTCTTGGTGACCCCCACCGCATTTTAGTTACCAGAGAAACACTCGGGTAGTGAATCTCATGAAAAAAAGAATTTTTTTGTGTGCTTTTAAAGGTGTGAAAAAAATGATGAAAAGACGTGTTGGATCATGAGTGGAAACGAGATGGTTCCTCTTTGAAACACGATGATTTGAAAAAAACTGAGTTAGGTGACCCTTTAAGATCCCAAGGTTATTGGGGAAATACCTGTTAGTTTCTCTTGACGTCGAGTGCTCCTTTACGACTTTGTGTAGACAATGCAAAACATTAGGGGGGGAGGGGGGACGATCCTTGTGTGTGATAGGTAAAGTTTCTCTTGGGTCGGAGACTAGGAACACAATTGCAAAACAAATTGACTAAGATTGATAATTGGCACTTTAGAGTAAAGCCACTTTGCAGTGCGCATGAAGAACTTTCAGGTTAGGGCACATTGAGATAATTTATATATCTTTACTTGTTAATGAAACCACTAGATAGGATTAGATAAATTCATTAGGGATTATGTTATATCATTCATACACATGAGTTTAGATCGCAGGTTTTGATTAAGCACAAACAAAAGTTTATGTCAGAGGACATTGATGTGTGTGTTTCATGAATAGTGATCCCGACCTCGCTTACGGGTAAGGGCATAGGCCGGGCCCATCGGCCAGCCTGGCGCCACGAGGGCCTGACAGACCGGTCGATCGCCACATCAGCGAATAGGGCCCCGCGACCAGGGACCCTTTCTAAGGGAAGAAAGGGGGAATGGAGGGGGGAGTTCACCAAATCCTCCGAGGCGACGACTGCGCTCTCCTCCCACTCCCCCACTAGTTGGTTGACTCTGTAAAAGCCTAGTTACTTACATTAGTTCACCTCGATCCAGAACAGAGCTTCAGCGCCATTGGCAGGGTCGAAGCTCGAGGTGGCCCCCGGCCCAGGGCGTACCCTGCGCTCACCATCCACTCCCCTCTAAGCAGACGCGTGACTGCCCATGCTCCCTGATCTTTACCCGACTTGGTCCCCGGCACCCGGACCGGCCAGTCGGCGCTCGGGGTACGGGTCGTCCCACCCAGACACCCCCTCGCATCTTTACTTCTAGGGTACGATCCTGCCATCGGGTTCCTCACACCTCGCCTGCCTCTGGCATCTCCACACGACCACTCCGCGCATCCAGTACTCTCGTACTGCGCTTCCAGTACCCCCCGTACTGCGCCCCTAGTACTTACGTACTGCCGGAGGACCCCGCGCCATGCCGCGCCACTCCTCCGTGCTCCGCACGGGCTGACAGTCATCATACCCCAGTCCCATCTGCGCGGACTTGGGCTGTCAGCCCCCTCGGACATAAAAGCTCGGCACTCCTCCTATCGCAGGTACGCGCGCACGCCGGTTCTAGCATCCCTTGTCCCATTTCCATTCAGTTTCCGCTCATCTATGCAAGGAACTGACTTGATCGTCGGAGTGCTTGACCGGGGATTCCCCCGGCGGGTTTTTTGATGGTCCCTGTTTTGCAGGAGCGAGGCGAGGCATGGCCGACGAATGGCCATCTCATCGGCCCGTAGCTCCCGGGAGGCCCGTCCGGCCCGTTAGATTGCCGTTTCACTTCGCGACAGGATCAAAAATGGCGCTAGAAGAAGGGACACCAGCAGCCTGATCGGAAGTGAAAATGGGAGATCCATATGGGTTCTAGCGGACAGCGTTCCCGGAGAATACGAGTTTTCCCTCATTCAATTGCAGAAGAATCCTTAACGCCTCAGAGGCTTTATGATGGACCCCCGCTGGGTATTTCTTGATTCTACCTTCTTTCTAAGGCGGAACAGGACCGCCGGGGCAAAAGAGGAAGGGCAGGTTATGTTTCCTTCATATCTGACATTTGGACTTCTGGATGTATCCCATATATTTTATGCGTCTATACAATTCGGGCTTCTTGAACATGGGTATATGTTGTGTGTCTGGGGGTATGGATATACCCTACGCACTGGCCGCACGTCCAAAATCGGATCCTCTGGAATATGTCTCATCTATGCAGTGCGCCCCTCCGAAATGGTTTTTTAGAAGAACAGCCGTTGCTGCATTACCCTCGGCGAGGCTCTCAGGCGGCGCATGGCGGCCCATGCTCCCTGGGATGCCCTCGACCGGGAAGCCACAACGAGGCTCTCAGGCGGCGCATGGCGGCCCACGCTCCCTGGGATGCCCTCGACCGGGAAGCCTCGGCGAGGCTCTCAGGCGGCGCGTGGCGGCCCACGCTCCCTGGGATGCCCTCGGCCAGGAAGCCTCGGCGAGGCTCTCAGGCGGCGCATGGCGGCCCACGCTCCCTGGGATGCCCTCGACCGGGAAGCCTCGGCGAGGCTCTCAGGTGGCGCGTGGCGGCCCACGCTCCCTGGGATGCCCTCGATCGAGAAGCCTCGGCGAGGCTCTCAGGCGGCGCGTGGCGGCCCACGCTCCCTGGAATGCCCTCGACCGGGAAGCCTCGGCGAGGTTCTCAGGCGGCGCGTGGCGGCCCACGCTTCCTGGGATGCCTTCGACCGGGAAGCATCGGCGAGGCTCTCAGGCGGCGCGTAGCGGCCCACGCTCCCTGGGATGCCCTCGACCGGGAAGCCTCGGTGAGGCTCTAAGGCGGCGCGTGGCGACCCACGCTCCCTGGGATGCCCTCGACTGGGAAGCCTCGGCGAGGCTCTTAGGCGGCGCGTGGTGGCCCACGCTCCCTGGGATGCCCTCGACCGGGAAGCCTCGGCGAGGCTCTCAGGCGGCGCGTGGCGGCCCACGCTCCCTGGGATGCCCTCGACCGGGAAGCCTCGGCGAGGCTCTCAGGCGGCGCGTGGCGGCCCACGCTCCCTGGGATGCCCTCGACCGGGAAACCTTGACGAGGCTCTCAGGCGGCGCATGGCGGCCCACGCTCCCTGGGATGCCCTCGACCGGGAAGCCTCGGCGAGGCTCTCAGGCGGCGCGTGGCGGCCCACGCTCCCTGGGATGCCCTCGACCGGGAAGCCTCGGCGAGGCTCTCAGGCGGCGCGTGGCGGCCCACGCTCCCTGGGATGCCCTCGACCGGGAAGCCTCGGCGAGGCTCTCAGGCGGCGCGTGGCGGCCCACGCTCCCTGGGATGTCCTCGACCGGGAAACCTCGGCGAGGCTCTCAGGCGGAGCGTGGCGGCCCACGCTCCCTGGGATGCCCTTGACTGGGAAGCCTCGGCGAGGCTCTCAGGCGGCGCGTAGCGGCCCTGGGATGCCCTCGACCGGGAAGCCTCGGCGAGGCTCTCAAGCGGCGCGTAGCGGCCAACGCTCCCTGGGATGCCCTCAACCGGGAAGCCTCGGCAGGGCTCCCGTAGGGCGCACGCTCCCTGGGATGCCCCCCGGCGAAGACCGGGAAACCTCAGGCCTTCTTCTTGCTCTACGCAAGCTCTCTTCCCTCGGACAGACCCTCATGATCAATGCAGCCCAAAGGGTCGCCCGACCGAACGGTTTCCCTCCGGCTCTGCGCAAGTCTGGCCCTCCATGAATGTGGTTCGGAAGATGGACTGATCGGGCAACCCCGGGATCACCCTGCGAGAACCCTTAACCCCCTCCCGGGGTAGGGGTCCCCACGCACTCCTTGACAGAAGAGTCGCGCCCTTGGGCTACCTTACCGAGCCAACTCCTAAATCCGGTCGCAATAGCTATCGAGCTCAAAGGCCCCAAGCGAACACACTCATACCCCCCTCTTAATTGGTTACTGATTCAGCCTTTTATCAGGGGCATGACCCCCACCCGGCGCACCATCCTAAGCTTGTGGGCCAGCCGTAAGAGGCTAAGCCCCTCAAATTATGGCTAAGTGCATCATCCGCATATAAAAGCCTAAGTGAGTAAGTAGCCACAAGCCTTAGGGGACGATGTTTTCGCTGCAAGGAATGAGTGGGTGGCTCCGCCGTCGCTCTAACAATCACTATGCAAAGGGGCAGATGCGAAAGGAGGAGGACGACCGAAAAGGGGAAGAACAACATCCATAAACAAACTGTTGGATGCACGTCTACATCAGATGGAAAAAGGAGGCAGGCCTACATCTATGGGGCGGGCATCGAGAATGGCGACGAGGCTCCGCCTGGCGCCTTGTCACGCCCACCGCGAGTCGTCGGCGCCTTAGCCTGGGGAGCCTCGTGGTGTTCGAGCATCTGCGCAAGGCCACTTTGGCAGTTCGCCAACTCCTTCTCCTTGGCCTTCAAGGCGGTGAGCAGCGTAGCAGCCGATTGATTGGCCTCCAGAAGGTCTGCTTGAGCCTTGGCCAGCTCGGCACTTGCTCGGAGCTCCCGAGTCCGGGCCTAGTGCTCACTTTGCTCCCAATAAGCCAACTGTTGACGCAATTGAGCCTCAGAGGCTTGAGCTACGCTCAACACCGTCAGAAGGTCTTGAACTTGTGACTCGGCATGAACAGCTTGTCCCCGCAGAGCTGTGTTCTCAGAGCGTAGTGCATTCCAGGCCTCATCAGTCAATGGCGGACAGGCACAGCGAAGCTGGGCTTGCAGTGCCTCCCGACGGGATTCTGATCGACGAAAGGAGCGGCTCTGAGCGGCAAAGGAGACACCCATATCGTACAGGGCCCCGGTCAACTGCATAAAAAAGCCAGGGGTTCATTAGAAAAAGAAACCAAACAAGCAAAGGTTACCAGGCAAGCGTACCCGACATGCGACCGTAACCAGGCCATCGATGCGAGCGATTGGATCCTAGTGGTCAAAGGACCGAAGACCGTGGTACATGTGGTCGCTCAGGGGAGCATGTAAGTAAACCACCCTGGCGGAGCTGGGCGGGTCGGGGTCTGGAAAATCAAAAGCAGCCGAGGGATCCGCTCGTGAGGGAAGAACAAGATGTTGTAGGATCGGAATGCACGTGAGAGGGGGGGGGGTGAATCACGTGTGTTTTATAAAATATATTTTTCAGAGTAAAAAGAATGTGTTTGTAAAGTCGTGCACAGTGGAAATAAAAGAAATGATAAAAAAACGAACACACAAAACACGAACGAGTTTTACTTCGTTCGGAGCCTTCGGCGACTCCTACTCGAAGGCCCAGGTCCCTCGGACCTTTTCTGAGGGCAATTCACTAAAACTCTCTACCGGAGACCCCCGGTAGAGTAGGCGAATACAGACGATAGAGAGTGTGACAACCTCACACTCTCTAATAGAAATGAGTACAGATAATGCATTAATAAAATCGTTATAAAAAAAAATTATCTGAATGAGTTTGGATGTTAAGGGTGGTCTTCCAGCAGTAATTGGACGTAGACGAGTTGGAAGACAGGCCGTAGCAAAAGAGCGTGGAAGCACCGAGCATGAAAGCGTGAAGAAGAGATGATGACACTGTTCGAATTATCACTTTACTTTTCTGTGCTAATTCTCATGCTTTTTATAGAGGACTTCTCGAGCTTTGAGTTTCATCCAGATCCTATTTTTGTGCAGCGCTTTATCCATCATTTGAAGTAGCACAACTCAATCTGCTTTATCCATCATTTGAATTTCTATTAACAAAAAAAATAATAGGAATAGAAATTCATCTTACCCAAGCTGTGGATAATAATAATAGGAATGAATTTATTATTATCAATAAGAATAAATTTATTCTTTAATAAAATTTCAAATTAAAAAAATAATGAGGATTAATTTTGCAGAATTCACCTGCAAAATCAACTTAGTCCATATACCAAATAAACCCTGTAAACCAGAGTTAGTATAATAATAAAATGGACTAAAATGTGAAATATTCAAAGGTAATTAGATCCCTCCACATCCAGACCAGGATCTAACCAGGACTCAACTTAGATCACCCAAATGGGTCTAAGTTGGATCGCGCCTAAAGTCCCAAAATGGGACCCGTCCTCACTGGTTCACTCCTCCAGTGACTTACCTTACTTACCCTTTGTGCAGTTTTACTTGACTTCTTGACCTACCAGGACTTTTTGTCAGGACTCAACCACCCTGATCTTTCTTCCAAGTCTCCACCAACTTGGTCTTCAGCCAGTTGTCAGGCCTCGCGGACCCAACTGGACTTTCTGCCAGGACTCAACCTTCCTGGACTTCAGCCTAGTGTCTGGTCCTAAGTCTTTCAACCCTGCACACTTGGTAAAGAGGTTAGAACCATAACAACCTAACTTTAACCTGTTTGTCATTCATCAAAACTTAAGTTTGACCGTTAGTATAAACTACACCAACAATCTCCTCCTTTTTGATGCAATGACAACCTGGGTTAAAATTAGAAAACTAACATGTAACAGCAATAAGTACACCCATAATATGTAAATGACATGCTCTAAAATCAAGGTTGTTTTAATTTCTAACTCTTAACCGTATAACCCTCCCCCTTTGGCATTCATCAACATAAAGAGATATTAGGCAACCAAGTCTTAAACAAATAATAAGCACTCAAGGATTAAGAAAATAAAAATGGTGCTTAAAAAACAGACCAAGATTCTGAACTAATCCAGAAGGGGGAAGTCAAATTCTCAATTTAACATAAAATGGACTAGGTTAAAAATATAAGTGTCTAAATTTGACTTCAATAAATCATGTTTTTTTTTTTCAAAAGATATAGATGTAATGCTTAGAGACAAAAATCTAAGTATTTGAAACCACAGAAAATGATTGTTTAGCAAAAAGGATTTTCCAAAATATTTTCAAGGAGTAACAAAATAGTCAAACATGTTTACAAGTGTTTTTCAAAATAGGTGAAAATATTAAAAAAATATTTCAAGGGTTAAGGTATTTGTAGAAGATAGGGGTAATAAGTATTTTGTAAAAAAAAATTCACCCCATGTATATTTCTTTCTTGAAGATAGTGTTTTTATTTCTTTCTTGAAGATAGTGTTTAAGGATAAGATTGTAAGGCCAAATTTCAAGCATGGTTTTAACAAGCTAGATTCAAAGTATATTTTCAAACGATTTTCATAAAGCTAGTTTAAACATAATAAGTGAAAGCTAAGGATAATTTTCCAAAAAGAATTTCTTTCAACACTGTTTTCAAAAGAGAGAAAAAGGCTTAAAAAAAATTTAGGAATAGTTTGAAAACTAATTTCAAGGTTATGTAAAATTCTCAAAAATAATTTTCAACCAACATATTTGAAAGACACACAAAATAAGAAAGATTTTGACTTAAGCTCCTCCTAAACTAAGTAATAATTTTAGTCCATTCTAGATGTCTAATTTTAGTTACTAGCTAACTATCTAAAGAATAGTAGTGTTCACCAGATTAGTCAAGTCAAGTTTTAGTGTCTAGCTTAGAAAAACTACTTGACTTGATCAATATGAAGTTGGTATTTAATGCCCAGACTTGCTACGATGCACAGACTTAAGCATTCTGAAGTCCAGGCAAAGTCCTATGCATCTCACAACCATTCTATGTTTTGCAGGCACAAGCAAATTAACCTTAATGTGTTTTGTGAGATGCGGCTACCTAGATCTATAGGTTCATGCAGTTCTAGGGGTCAAACTTAGGCTAAGTCCTCCAACTTCGAAGTCAAGTTTTAAACATCCAACTCAATTTTGGAAATCAAGTTTTTTTTAAAAAAAATTAAAAAATACACGATCAGGTTAGTATTGAAAACTGAAGTTTGAATACTAAAATTAAGTTAAAAAAAAATTAAGTGTCAAGCAGAATATGTGAGTTGATTTATCAAAAAGGTAAAAATGATCAGGTTAGTCCTAGTCTACAACACACATTCCTATTAACCTCCTTAAATTGCTAAATTCAGATTCAGGGAGCGGTTTAGTAAATATATCTGCTAAGTTAGCCTTAGATTCAACATGATTAAGTTCAATTTCCCCTTTATTTACATGATCTCTAACAAAATGGTGCTTAATTTCTATATGTTTGGTCCTAGAGTGGTGGACTGGGTTTTTGGTTAGGTTAATTGAACTTAGATTATCTATAAAGATTTTAACTTTCTTAAACTCTAAGTTAAAGTCTTTTAAGGTATATATTGTTGGTGCAGAAATGCACCTAAGTCAAACCTGTGTTTTGATAATGGCAACATAGGTCAAAAGTTAAGTCTTTGTTGTTTTCTAACAAGTTAATCAAGTGTGCAGGAAAAGCCCTAGCGAAGGACTGCTAGGCACTAGCAAAGGAATGCCAGGAAAGAAAGCCCTAGCGAAGGATTGCTAGGCAACTGGCGAAGGATTGCCAGCATCAAGCCCTAGCGAAGGACTGCTAGGCACTGGCGAAGGACTGCCAGCACCAAAGCCCTAGCGAAGGACTGCTAGGCAACTGGCGAAGGACTGCCAGTTTCAAGACCTGACAAAGGACCGTCAGGCAAAAGTCCAACCAAAGGAGCGGTTGGCATCAGGTAAATTCTCCCGAGAGGAGTAGGTGAGGACGCGTTCCCCGTCGAGGGAACAGTAGGCGTCGGTTCGACCTAGGACTCCATTTTGGAGACCAAAGTCAGAACCAAGACAGCTAAGGCTGTATAAAATAATAATTAATTATTTTATTGTGTTTTGGACTAACCCTGAATGCAGGACCGAAGGAATGTGTGTCTGCAACTCAGAGAGCCTCAAAGGAGTGAGGCAGCAGCTGAGTAAGGCGCCCTGAGTGTCCAGGGCGCCCTCAAGGTGAACCAGAACCAAGCGAAGCAAAAAGAGCTTCGGCTGCTTAATGGGCAAGGCGCCCTCAGCAGCGAAGGCGCCTTCGTCAGTGAAGGTGCCCTCAGCAGCCAGGGCGCCTCCGCGCCCAAGACTGCGAGGCTTCAGCTTATCCACAGCGAGATTTCTGCGCGGAAGAAGTCAGCCAAGGCGCCCTTTGCGACCAGGGCGCCCCAGAGGTCAAACCTCATCCCTATTCCGATGGGATAACACTTGACCGAGCGAAGCGCGGATCGGCTGACACGTGGCAGGGCGCCCCCGAAGTCCAGGGCGCCCTAGGTGCTATAAATAGCACCCCTCGACCCCAAGCTTGACATCAACTTCATTCCAAAGCTTCCATGCTCTTCTACGCTCGCACCTTGCTCCAGAAACGCCTCACCTCGAGCCGACGACGTCCCGCTGCCCCGAAAAGAATCGATACACTCCGGACGTCGGTAACGAAGAGCTTAATATTTTATTATTATTTTATTGCACTCTCTTTGTAATTGAAATCATTGTAACCTATTTGCGCGAATATAGAATTGCCCAAAGTAAACGGTCAACGACCGTGGGCCTTGGAGTAGGAGTCGACACAGGCTCCGAACCAAGTAAAAACCACTGTGTCTTTGTGCTGTGTCTCGTATTTTTATTTCCGCTGTGCACTTACTCTTAGTTTTCCGAAAAAGAGCGATTTCCGATATTCACCCCCCCTCTATCGGTTTTTCACGATCCAACAAGTGGTATCAGAGCGGGGTTTTCAAACTTGGTGCAACCACCAGTTTGAAATTTTTTTTCGGATTTTTTTCGAATTTAATTAATTTTTTTTCTTAATTATCTTTATCCCGCACTGCTAATCCAAGACCAAGTCTTGGGACACCTTTGTTTGTAAGTTTCCATTTACAGAACAAATGTCTATGCAAGAGGGATTCAGCACCGCTAGACCTCCACTCTTCAGTGGAGAAGACTTTTCCTACTGGAAAAGTCGCATGGAGGTCCACCTGAAAACTCAGGTGGACATGTGGATCATTATCCAGTCCGGTCTGGAGATCCCCCGAAATGCGGAAGGACTTCCACAAAGCTACTCGGAGTGGGACAACACTCTAAAGCGCAAGATAGAAGCCGACGCAAAAGCAACGCAAACCCTACAATGCGGGCTGACAAAGGAAGAGCTGAACCGAGTAGGCCCCTTCAACAGTGCAAAAGAGCTATGGACAAAACTGATCGAGCTGCACGAAGGGACTTTGGACACCAGGATCAGCAAAAGGGATCTGCTACTGAATAAACTCTACACTATCAAGATGGCCGACAACAAAACAGCAGCCCAGCTCCACGCACGAATCCAGGAGGTAATGAACGGTCTTCACACAATAGGTCACAAGGTTGAAAACCGTGAGCTAATAAGGTATACTCTAAACGCCTTTCCTAGAAACACCTTATGGGCATCTATGGTAGATGCATACAAGGTCTCTAGAGATCTTTCTAAAATAAAATTAGATGAGTTGTTTTCCGAACTAGAACTGCACGAACAAACTAACACCAATGTGGTCGAGAGAGGTGTTGCATTTCTTGAAGGCAAAACTCAAAAGACAACGAAGAAGAAGTCCGAACCTGAACCCGAGTCTAACTCTGACTCTGATTCAGAAGATGAAGAAGGAGAACAAACTAAGCTGGTCCGGCTCGCTCGAAACTACTACAAGCAGCTGAAGAACCGAACCAACAAAAGGAAAACCGGCCGAAGAAAGGACGAACCAACTGAACCCGCGAACAAGCCTAATGTGACCTGCTACGAGTGCAAGAAAAAGGGCCACTACAAAACAGAGTGTCCAAATCTGAAAGAGTCCAAGAAGACGAGAAGAAAGAAGGCGCTACAAGCAACCTGGGACGAGTCTTCCTCAGAAGAAGAAGAAGAGGCACCTCAGTCCAATCTCCTAGCTCTGACCGCCTCAGAAAAAGTCGAGTCAGAATCAGAACAAGAGGACGGCGAGCTGACCTTCACAGAAGACGGAGAAATAAAGGTAACTGGTTTTAATAAATTGCAATTAAGTGAGTTGATTTCTTTTCTTTCTCGAGACTTGGCTAAAGCCAAACTCCGAGTCGAATCCCTCCGACAGGAAGTAAAACTCCTAAAAGAGGGAGCTGACTCTAAACCCTTAACCGAGAAGGTTCAGGAAGGAACTTCTACTCAAGTTGAAAAAGTTGAAAAGGAGAACTCCTCCCTGAAAACTCAGGTTAAGGAATTTAGAACAGCTTTAGAACGATTTACATCTGGTTCCAAGGGTCTTGACATAATCCTTGGAAAACAGAAATCAGTTCTAAATCGATCCGGACTTGGCTACCGAACCAAATCCCGACAAAGATCATATTTGTCTGTACTGAATCAGTCCAGAGGAAAAATTCAGGCATGAGTACCTAAACTGTGCCTGAACAAACCAACTGGATCAAATCAGTATTGGATCCCCAAGGACAAGATTCACTTCTTGCCTAACCATCACCGTGGCTTTAGTCCAGGGGGAGCCAAACTGAAAACTATTTTCATTATTAGATAAACTTGTTATTATTGATTTAAATTGCTTGATTGTTTGCCTGTTTATTTAATCTCTGCAAAATTACCATGCTTAGACTTAGGCTAGTTTAAGGACCAAACAAACTTAACTGAAACTTGAAAACATAGTATTGGGTGGAGGTGAGATGATAGTACGTTGGGGAAACCAATTCTAATAAGATCAAGTTTACTTGGTCTCTTTAGACTGGTGAAACCAGCCGAAGCTACCGATCCAAAATCCAAACTAGTTAGACCAGAAATTTTTCAAAGAATAATTTGAAAATGAAATTTCGTTAAAAGGCTTTGTCAAGGAAAGGGTGGATGATCCCATAAGACTTCGGCCAAAGAAGGCCTAGTGTCTCGCCAAGACCTGGAAGCCAATTTTTGAAATTCAAATTCAAATTAATTTTTGTCAAATTCGAATCTAACACAAAAATTCAGTTATTTATAGATTTGAACATCTTTTCAAAATTTCAAAATTACTTAAGTTTTCAAAATTTAAATTGTTCAAAAATAAACTATCAAAACCTGTCTCACAAAACTTATAAGATTAACGTGATTGAGAACCCTAGATTTGGGTGAGACAGTAAAATTAAGACTAAATTATGATTCCTTTAAAACCTGTGTTGCAGTAAAAATTTTATATTTCAAATCATGGTCAACATAGTCAAACCATGGTCAACATAGTCAAACCATGGTCAACATAGTCAAACCATGGTCAACATAGTCAAACCACGGTCAACACAGTCAAACCACGGTCAACATAAGTCAAACCACGGTCAACATAGTCAAACCACGGTCAACACAGTCAAACCACGGTCAACACAGTCAAACCACTGTCAACATAAGTCAAACCACGGTCAACATAGTCAAATCAGGTCAAATCTGGTCAAATGTACTCCCTTAGGGTTAAAACCTAGATCTTAGGGCGCCCAAATCCGTTTGGGCGCCCCAAGGCTGGTCAAAAAGTCCCTCTGCCACTGCACGCTGACTAGGGCGCCCTGAAGCGCCAGGGCGCCTCCGTATACCCGAGGGTGGTCAAAAGCTGCCAAAAGGCAGCTGCAGCCTGGTTTAGGGCGCCCTTGTCATGCAGGGCGCCCTCCCACAGACATTCAATGGCAGAAAGCTGCACAAACAGAACTACAGACCTGGTGGAGGCGCCCTCGTCCTGAAAGACGCCCTTACCAGTGTCCTTCAGTGGTCAAAAAGGCAGCTACAGCCTGGTCAAGGCGCCCTCGCCTGTCAGGGCGCCCTCCCGAGTAAGGGCGCCCGAGACAGCCTATAAAAAGGAGCTCCCTTCCCCTTCCTATCTTCACACCCAATACACTTCTCCTCCTACACTTTCTACCTTCCAACCCTCTCAAGCTCTCAAGCTATCAAGCTCTCATCTTCAAGAATGCCTCCCCGAGCAAACCGGTATTTTTTTGTTATGTTAATTTCCTTTCAATTTTTCATTAAAATAACAAATTTCTTTAAGTATACATTCCTTCTCTTAGAAGACGACGACCTAATCAGGCAGAACCCGGTACTCAACCTAGTCCTGATCCTAGGTTTCCCAACTTAGAATTGTGTAATAAGTTCTCTCGTACCACCTATAAACCTATTAAGACAAGCTACTTGAATAGACTATTCTTCACCCAATCCTGTCCCCTAGCTATGAACGTCATAAACCACTATCAATTGGACAATCTTGTATTCTGCACCCACCCAATCAATACTTCCTTATGTGCAGAATTTTACAATAATATCATTAGACAGGATAATCTCGTGTTCTCCACCATGGTTCAAGGTATTCCCCTAACTATCACACCAACTTTACTCAACCGATTTCTAGGACTACGACCCTCGCAGTCCACCTTCTGTTGTTATCCTTCTAGGGAGCCTCCCTTTGATGCTCCCTACTCTGAGATTACCTTAGATACATTGCACTCATATTTCTTTAGGCAACCCGTAGCCAGACGATTTCAGTCTGTCGAATTAGAAGTGCAGGACTACGCCCTATATAGGGTCATAGTTCGATGCATCCTACCATTATCTACCAGGGATGTCACCACTATGCGTCCATTCCACGCCTTTCTACTGTATGCCATGATTCACCAGCTTGACATCGACATAGGACTTCATATATTTCAGACTATCCTACACGCATCTAGTGTTACCACACAAGGGCAGGTCCGCACACCTTACTGCCACATTATTACATCCATATTACATCACCACGGTAGAAATATTACCGAGGGAGAGATGGCCGCCTTAACTGACTACGATGAAATAGGCTATAGAAACTTTGCCCTAGCTGGTATAGAGGTGTTCGGTACCGGGGTCTTGTCCTGGAGACGTCGGAGAGCAGCCCCTCAGATCGATTCGGACGAGGAAGTCGAGTACGACGTCGCAGATATAGCAGCAGAAGCCCGAGCCCATATAGACGCTCCACCGACACTCTACGAGAGAGTGACCCGTATGGAGACACAGATACAGAGTCTCCGAGAGGAGGTCGAGGCCTCTCACATAGAGCAGAAGGACGCTCGCCAAGCTGATAGAGAAGTAGCTGATGCACGATTCTTAGAGATGATGGCACGATTTGATTCTTGGCAGCCGGGTCCATTTGATCGTCCCGGTCCTTCGTCTTAGATTTACTTCGCATTGTACTAGTAACTATCTGACTGCCCCTACTCAGTAGGGTTGACTTGTGTTTGACTGGTTGACTGTATTTGAACATTGATTACCTGCTTTATTTTCTGTTGATTGAATTATGAATACTTAGGATTGTGTTCTGTAGAATAGGTTAAAAGTATTCTTAAAATTGTTTTTAAAATAGAATTTGAAAAATTGCTTTACTCAATTTCAAAATCAGTTTTCATTTTTTTTCTCGACTTAGTGTTATTTTTATTTAAAAACTACCCCCTTTTAAAATTAGGGCTTTTTCGAAAATGGACCTAGCCTAGGCCCTAACTGTAGAACTGCATGCACCTATAGACTTAGAAGCCAGCATCTCACAAGTACCTTAGGGTACTTTTGATTGATAACCTAGAAAGGGTTGAGATGCTTAGGTCTTTGCCTTAATTCAAGATGCTTTAAGTCAGTGCATCTGCAGTAATTGGGGCACTAAATACAACTTATACAGCAATCAAGTTAAGTGTCAAGCTTAGAAAATCTAACTTGAACAGAAACACTTAACTTGACTAACCCTAGCAAAAACTACTGTATATAACAGTTAGTAAGTAGCTAATTGGGTTAGACAGGTCCCAACAGAGAAAATTGATTGATTTAGTGTAAATCTAACTAATTCAGTACAGAAAATTATTATTTATTTTCTTTATTCATGCTGCATTTATCTGTTTTGATATATGGCAAAGGGGGAGAGAAAGAGATAGGAAAAGGGAAAAATTATTTTTTCTAAATTTTAAATTATTTTTTTTCAAAATTTTTTTGTTATTCAAAAAGGTTCAAAAACATACTTATCCTTTATGAAAAAGCTTAAATTTTTTGAAGAAGTACTTAAGTTCTTAAAAGCTTTCTAGCTTCAAAATTTAAGTACCTTTTTTCAAGCTTTCAAAATTTTTGGCTAAGTTTTTTTTAAGCTTTCAAAATTTTGTAAAATACTCTAGTCTTTCAAAAGGATCTAACTTAAGCTTGTCAAAAATTTTTCCTCTAAAGCTTAAGTTTTTCAAAATTATTAAGTACTAAAGTGTTTCAAAACCTACTAAGTACTTAAGCTTGTTATATCTTACCGAGTAGTTAAGCTAACATTTTGAGTACTTTAAAACTTAAGATTTAAATTTTTTTTTTAAACAAGTACTCTAATTATGCTTTAAAAACTCTACTATGTATTTTTAACTTAAGTTACTTCTAAGAATCTAAAACTTAAGTTTTCAAAGTACAAGTAAGATTTTTTCCCCACGAACTTTTGAAAAATCTAGGGGGAGATTCCCTCTAGGGGGAGGGAACAAAAGATAAAACTTTGTTATGTTTTGCTTAAACTTAACTTTTTGAACTAGGGTTGCCATAAATCAAAAAGGGGGAGATTGTTGGTGCAGAAATGCACCTAAGTCAAACCTGTGTTTTGATAATGGCAACATAGGTCAAAAGTAAAGTCTTTCTTGTTTTCTAACAAGTTAATCAAGTGTGCAGGAAAAGCCTTAGCGAAGGACTGCTAGGCACTAGCAAAGGAATGCCAGGAAAGAAAGCCCTAGCGAAGGATTGCTAGGCAACTGGCGAAGGACTGCCAGCATCAAGCCCTAGCGAAGGACTGCTAGGCACTGGCGAAGGACTGCCAGCACCAAAGCCCTAGCGAAGGATTGCTAGGCAACTGGCGAAGGACTGCCAGTTTACAAGACCTGACAAAGGACCGTCAGGCAAAAGTCCAACCAAAGGAGCGGTTGGCATCAGGTAAATTCTCCCGAGAGGAGTAGGTGAGGATGCATTCCCCGTCGAGGGAACAGTAGGCGTCGGTTCGACCTAGGGCTCCATTTTGGAGACCAAAGTCAGAACCAAGACAGCTAAGGCTGTATAAAATAATAATTAATTGTTTTATTGTGTTTTGGACTAACCCTGAATGCAGGATCGAAGGAATGTGTGTCTGCAACTCAGAGAGCCTCAAAGGAGTGAGGCAGCAGCTGAGTAAGGCGCCCTCAGTGTCCAGGGTGCCCTCAAGGTGAACTAGAACCAAGCGAAGCAAAAAGAGCTTCGGCTGCTTAATGGGCAAGGCACCCTCAGCAGCGATGGCGCCTTCGTCAGTGAAGGCGCCCTCAGCAGCCAGGGCGCCTCCGCGCCCAAGACTGCGAGGCTTCAGCTTATCCACAGCGAGATTTCTGCGCGGAAGAAGTCAGCCAAGGCGCCCTCTGCGACCAGGGCGCCCCAGAGGTCAAACCTCATCCCTATTCCGATGGGATAACACTTGACCAAGCGAAGCGCGGATCGGCTGACACGTGGCAGGGCGCCCCCGAAGTCCAGGGCGCCCTAGGTGCTATAAATAGCACCCCTCGACCCCAAGATTGACATCAACTTCATTCCAAAGCTTCCACGCTCTTCTACGCTCGCACCTTGCTCCAGAAACGCCTCACCTCGAGCCGACGATGTCCCGCTGCCCCGAAAAGAATCAATACACTCCGGACGTCGGTAACGAAGAGCTTAATATTTTATTATTATTTTATTGTACTCTCTTTGTAATTGAAATCATTGTAACCTATTTGCGCGAATATAGAATTGCCCAAAGTAAACGGTCAACGACCGTGGGCCTTGGAGTAGGAGTCGACACAGGCTCCGAACCAAGTAAAAACCACTGTGTCTTTGTGCTGTGTCTCGTATTTTTATTTCCGCTGTGCACTTACTCTTAGTTTTTCGAAAAAGAGCGATTTCCGATATTCACCCCCCTCTATCAGTTTTTCACGATCCAACATATATGCATCATCCAAAGTAACTGGGCTACACATTCTCCCATAGCTATATATTCAGCTTCAGTGGTAGATAGGGCAACACAATGTTGTTTTCTACTGAACCAACTAACTAGTGAGGGTCCTAGTAGTTGACACCCACCACTAGTACTTTTTCTATCTAACTTACAGCCAGCATAGTCTGAGTCAGAGAATCCAATAAGTTCAAATTGGGCTGTCCTAGGGTACCAAATTTCTTAATTTTCTGTCCCTTTAAGATACCTAAATATTCTTTTAACTAGGGTTAGATGTGATTCTTTAGCACAGGTTTGATACCTAGCACACATACTAACTGCAAAGAGAATATCAGGTCGACTTGCAGTTAGGTAAAGGAGGCTGCCTATGGCACTTCTATAATACTTAAGATCAACAGGTTTGCCATTTGGGTCACTGTCTATGGTCTGATTGGTAGACATAGGTGTTTTGATTTCTTTTGCATTACCCATTCCAAATTTTCTAAGTAGTTCTCTAGTGTATTTTTGTTGATAGACAAAAGTACCCTCACTAGTTTGTTTTATTTGTAGCCCTAAAAAGAAGGTTAATTGACCTACTAAACTCATTTCAAATTCATTTTCCATTAAAGTTATAAATTCTTGCAAAAAATTTGAGTTAGTTGAGCCAAATACTATATCATCTACATATACTTGGGCTATAAAAATATCAAATTTTAAGGTCTTAACAAATAGAGTTGGATCAATTTTACCTTGGTTAAAGCCTTTAGATACTAGGTAGTTAGACAGTCTTTCATACCAAGCTCTAGAGGCTTGCTTAAGTCCATACAGAGCTTTCTTAAGTTTAAAAACATAGTCAGGATATTCTAAGCTTTCAAAACCTGGGGGTTGACCTACATAAATCTCTTCCTTAATTAGACCATTTAAGAAGGCTGACTTAACATCCATTTGATACAACTTGAATCCCTTATGGGCTGCATAACCTAAAATCATCCTAATGGACTCAAGTCTAGCTACAGGTGCATAGGTTTCATCATAATCAAGTCCCTCTACCTGGCTAAACCCCTTAGCTACTAACCTGGCCTTGTTTCTAACTGTTTCACCTTGTTCATTAAGCTTGTTCCTAAAGACCCATTTAGTTTCAATAAACTTTTTACCTTTAGGTAAGGG
The DNA here is from genome assembly GCA_024364735.1 of Boesenbergia rotunda. Classification (NCBI taxonomy): domain Eukaryota; kingdom Viridiplantae; phylum Streptophyta; class Magnoliopsida; order Zingiberales; family Zingiberaceae; genus Boesenbergia; species Boesenbergia rotunda. The sequence continues at coordinate 46,253 of JAGFNQ010000860.1, forward strand.
TACTAAATCCCAGACTTGATTACGTTCAAATTGGGCTAACTCTTCCTGCATAGCTATGATCCAATCAGGGTCAAGTAAGGACTCTTCTACAGACTTGGGTTCAATTTTGGAAATTAAGGCAATCTGGCTAAGGTTTCTAAAAGCTGACCTAGTCTGAACCCTTAATTCTGGATCACCTATGATTTGATCAGTTGGGTGGGCTGAGCTAACTCGAACAGTTCTAGTTTGGTTGGGTTCAGGTTCAGGTTCAATTAGATCATGGTCTTGGTCTTCAGTTGGGTTTTCATCTGGGTTGGTGCTGGACCTGATAAAATCAATGGGTTGATAGATGGTTTGATCAGATTTATTTGGACTAGATTTTTCATCAAATTTTACATTTGTAGTTTCTTCAATCCTTAGAGTTGTTTTGTTATAAACTCTATAGGCTCTACTGGTAAGAGAATAACCTAAAAAGATACCTTCTTCAACCTTAGATGTGAATTTTCCTAAGTGTTCTCTCGTATTTAGTATATACACTTTACATCCAAATACTTTAAAATATTTAACATTAGGTTGTTTGTTATAGTAAATTTCAAATGAGGTTTTTCCTAAATTTTTATTTATAGTTATTCTATTTTGTACATAACAGGCTGTACTGACAGCCTCAGCCCAAAGGTATTTAGGTAGGCTGAATTCATTGAGCATTGTTCTGGTTGCTTCTTGTAGTGTTCTATTTTTCCTTTCTACAATTCCATTTTGTTGAGGTGTTTTAGGGCAGGAGAATTCGTGGTGGTAGCCATTTTCTAAACAGAATTGGTTAAATTTTTGATTTTTGAATTCTCCGCCATTATCACTCCTAAGTCTTTTAATTTTCACCCCTTTTTCATTTTCTGTTAGTTTACAAAATTGAGTAAATATTTCAAATGTTTCATCTTTATTTTTTAGGAATTTGACCCAAGTGAATCTTGAATAGTCATCGATCATTACTAAACAATATAGGTTCCCACTAATTGATTTTACCCCATGTGAGTCAAATAGGTCTAGGTGATTTAATTCAAGAATTGATTTAGTTTGAGTTTGATTAGTTGGTTTGTGAGTTGATCTAGTTTGTTTTCCTTGTTGGCAAGCATTACATATGGTTGACTCAAGCTTAGTTAATTTTGGTAGGCCTCTAACTAAGCCATTTAGTGTAGGTAGTTTTCTAAAGTGAATGTGTGCAAGTCTTCTATGCCAAAGCCAACTCTCATCCTTATGGGTTAAAAGACAGTTTGCTAAGGGTCGGGTTAATCTAATTTCATAAATGTTGTTGTGCCTATGTCCTCTAAGTGTGATGTCGGGGTTGTCAGTGTGTTTGATCAGACATTCATTAGTTAAGAACTTAACCTTATATCCAGTGTCACATAATTGACTAATACTTAGTAAATTAAAATAGAAGTTCTCAACGAGTAAGACATTTTTAATTATAAAATCAGATTCAAGTTCAATATTGCCTAGACCAATTACCTTAAGTTTACCGTTGTTTCCAAAAGCAACGGTCCCTTGTCGTTTGTACTTGAGTTCTGTAAACTTGGTGGGATCCCCAGTCATGTGTCTGGAGCACCCACTGTCGATAATCCATTTATTTTCCTACAGTTAAGTAGGATTGGTTAGAATTCAAGTTGAAGTTCGGTTTAATCTTTTTGAAAAGGTTAATTTTAAGTTAAGTTTACATTTTTGAAAAAGATTGAAAACAGAAAACATTTGAATTTTGAAAAACTTAAAAAGAATTTTTGAAGAAAAAAAATAAAAAAAACTTAAAAAGAATTTTTGAAAAAAAATTTGAGAAAAAAACTTAAAAATTTTTTTAAAAAAAAATTTGAGATTAAAAAAAACTTAAAAAGAGTTTTGAAAACAATTGAATTAATATTTGATTTTGAAATTTGAATTAATTAAGAGCTAAGTTTAAATTTTGAATTTTGATTTAATTGATATTTAAATTTGGATTTAAAAGGTAAGATTTTAAATTCAAGTTTGAGTTTTAAATTATCAATCGATGATTTGAACTTATTATCCTTATTCATCTCACTTGATCTAAGTTATCAAACAAAGGGATCCTATGATTTGTGTGAGATGAGTTTGAGTTTGATTCATAAAAGAAATTAATCTGACCTTTTGTTAGATTCGGGTTTGACAAGAAGTAGTTTAAAAGTATACTTCGATAATTAGCTTCCAGGCGGGAGGCGAGGCACAGGGGCCTTCTTTGGCCGAAGCCTTATTGGAGCAACAACCTCTTTCTAGACAAAGCTGCTTAAGGAAGTTGTACTTTAACCCTACCTGTTGAGACACCCTGGTCTAACTAGTCTAGGATGTGTCGAGATAGTTTCGGCTAGTTCTCCCCGAGAGTCTGTCTAGCGTACCGTTATCTCGACCCACCCTAATACTAAGTAGGTCAAGAGTCAGATTAACTTTTAAGACTAGTCCTAAGTGCCCAACTGGGCAAAGGCTGATTTTGAGGTGCCAACTAGTTTGGAGCCTCCCCCTAAATGATAGATGGGGTATTTAGGGTCAATGTAATGAATGTCCTTTTTGGGAACATAATATTGATTCTGCCCTACTTGCTTTGTTAGGTAAGCTTTCGGGACCCATGCCTTACATTGCTTTTTGCGTGAGTGGACAAAGGAGAGAAAGGATCTTTGGGTCGATCCTGATTTAAAACCTATCCCAGACTTATTGTACATGCCCTTTTGTGATCCAAGTATAAGGTCAAGGTTCTTGGATCGAGTTGTAAAAGTTGCTAGTAGATCCTTAAGTTTTTGAACTTCACCCTTAAGGGTAGAGTTTTCATTTTCAAGTTCAGAAATTTTTGAGTTTAATTCAGTTGTGTTTTGATTTAGAATTTGCTCCTTAAGGTCTTGATTTTCCTTAAGGAGCTGATCAGTCCTAAGCTCAGATGCATCTAATCTCTTATTTACGACAGAAATAATTTTAAAGAACTTTTCGTTCACTGAATCTAAATATACCTTAGTCGAGCCGTCCGAAAATAGTCCGATCTCTTGGCTCGACTCGTATTCGGAATCCTCGTCTTGCTCCGAGTCCGATTCTGGTCCGGTTGCCATCAGTGCGAGGTAGCTTGCGTTCTTTGGTTGTTCATCGTCGGAATCGTCCGAGCTTTCATCCCACGTGGCTTGAAGAGCCTTCTTCTTTTTGTTCTTAGTGGGTTGGTCCTCCTTCTTGTAAGGGCATTCATGTTTGAAGTGCCCTTTTCTGTTACAGCCGAAGCAGATCATTTTGCTTTTACCTTCAGTGCTGGAGGGCTTCATTACCTTTTGAATATCTTTCTTTGAAAATTTGTTCTTCCTTCTGGTGAACATTTTTCTTACCAAGTTCACCAGTTGTTCTTCTTCATCTGAGTCAGAGTCTGACTCATCTTCAGGTTCTTCTTGAATTTTTCTCTTTGATTTGGCTTCTTTTGGTGAACCTGCAAATAAAGCTAGCCCTTTCTCGACCTTGGCGTTAGTTTGCTCATGCAGCTCTAATTCACAAAATAGTTCATCCAGATTAATTTTTTAAAGGTTCCTAGAAATTTTATAGGCATATATAATAGATGCCCATAGTGAATTTCTAGGGAACGCATACCTTATGATGTCCCGGTTCTCCTGTTTGTGCCCGATCATGTGGAGTCCATTCAATATGTTCTTAATCCGGGCGTGGAGTTGACTTGCTGATTCTCCTTCCTGCATTTTTATGTTAAATAACTTATTCAATAACAGATCTCTCTTTGTTACCTTTGCATCAGAAGTGCCTTCATGTAATTCTGTTAATTTGTCCCATAGCTCCTTCGCCGAGTCGGTTGGTCCAATTATGTTTAGCTCCTCTTTGGTAAGTCCGCACTGGAGGGTGTTCTGAGCTTTGAACTTGGTCTGAGCCTTTTTTTTCATCTCCGGGTTCCATCTGTCGAGCTTCAGTGGAGCATTATTTCCCTCATCCATTGGCGGTGTGTAGCCTGTTTGAACTGTGAACCACTGATCCATGTCAGTCTTCAGATAAACCTCCATCCTTCTCTTCCAGTAGGAAAAGTCTTCCCCATTAAAGAGGGGAGGGCGGGCAGTGCTATAGCCTTCACCTTGGGCCATTTAAATTCTGTGCACACGAAATAAAAGTAAAAAAAATATCCCAAGACTGGGTCTTGGATTAGTAGTGCGGGAAAGGATAAACTAACGAAAAGCAACTTGAATGGTGTTGCACCAGATTCAAGTAAAACCAACGAACGAGAAAAATAACTAAATTTAGGCAAGAATACCAAATTTAGATCATGCAACAAAAGACACAAAACAGATTTCCCCCTGCTCTTACGGTGGTTGCACCGATTCAGAGCGAACTTGGCTCTGATACCACTTGTAGGATCGGAATGCACGTGAGAGAATGCACGTGAGAGGGGGGGGGATGAATCACGTGTGTTTTAAAAAATATATTTTTCAGAGTAAAAAGAATGTGTTTGTAAAGTCGTGCACAACGGAAACTAAAGAAATGATAAAAAAACGAACACACAAAACACGAATGAGTTTTACTTCATTCGGAGCCTTCGGCGACTCCTACTCGAAGGCCCAGGTCCCTCGGACCTTTTCTGTGGGCAATTCACTAAAACTCTCTACCGGAGACCCCCGGTAGAGTAGGCGAATACAGACGATAGAGAGTGTGACAACCTCACACTCTCTAATAGAAATGAGTACAGATAATGCAGTAATAAAATCGTTACAAAAAAAAATTATCTGAATGAGTTTGGATGTTAAGGGTGGTCTTCCAGTAGTAATTGGACGTAGACGAGTTGGAAGACAGGCCGTAGCAAAAGAGCGTGGAAGCACCGAGCGTGAAAGCGTGAAGAAGAGATGATGGCACTGTTCGAATTATCACTTTACTTTTCTGTGCTAATTCTCATGCTTTTTATAGAGGGCTTCTCGAGCTTTGAGTTTCATCCAGATCCTATTTTTGTGCAGCGATCCTATTTTTGTGCAGCGCTTTATCCATCATTTGAAGTAGCACAACTCAATCTGCTTTATCCATCATTTGAATTTCTATTAACAAAAAAAATAATAGGAATAGAAATTCATCTTACCCAAGCTGTGGATAATAATAATAGGAATGAATTTATTATTATCAATAAGAATAAATTTATTCTTTAATAAAATTTCAAATTAAAAAAATAATGAGGATTAATTTTGCAGAATTCACCTGCAAAATCAACTTAGTCCATATACCAAATAAACCCTGTAAACCAGAGTTAGTATAATAATAAAATGGACTAAAATGTGAAATATTCAAAGGTAATTAGATCCCGTCCACATCCGGACCAGGATCTAACCAGGACTCAACTTAGATCACCCAAATGGGTCTAAGTTGGACCGCGCCTAAAGTCCCAAAATGGGACCCGTCCTCACTGGTTCGCTCCTCCAGTGACTTACCTTACTTACCCTTTGTGCAGTTTTACTTGACTTCTTGACCTACCAGGACTTTTTGTCAGGACTCAACCACCCTGATCTTTCTGCCAAGTCTCCACCAACTTGGTCTTCAGCCAGTTGTCAGGCCTCGCGGACCCAACTGGACTTTCTGCCAGGACTCAACCATCCTGGACTTCAGCCTAGTGTCTGGTCCTAAGTCTTTCAACCCTGCACACTTGGTAAAGAGGTTAGAACCATAACAACCTAACTTTAACCTGTTTGTCATTCATCAAAACTTAAGTTTGACCGTTAGTGTAAACTACACCAACAGATGTACTGGGCGAAGGTCTGGAGTCTGGCCAGGAGTAGAAGAAGAAGGGGCGACAGTCATTCCGTCGGACAAGCCAACGGAGATAAAGGGGACGACAGAAGGACCAAGCCCTAAGGTAGAGGAAACCGGAGCACGCGAGGAAGTAGGAGCCCCAAGCGGAAGGGCAATATGAGATTGGCCCGGCGACTCGCTAGAAGGGGCAAGATGAGGCGGAGAGGGCGCGAGTAGGACAACCGGGGTCCCAGGGGATGCCAAGGCAATCAGCGCCTTCACTATCAAAGAAGATGGGCTCGCCCTAGCAGAAGGAGAGAGGGTCCCCTGGGGCAAGGAAGAAGCAACGCCGGGGGGAGGCGAGCCGTTGCGAGAATGATCCAGGGGAGGCTCGGGCCCTTTAACGCAAGGATCTGAAGGCAATATCTCGATGTCGGAGTCTGGTGCTTCCTCCTCTAACACCTCGCCCCTGTCCGCAGAGGAAGCAACGGTAGGGATTATCGCCAAAGCAGGAGGTCCCGGGATGACTGGCGAAGGGGCATCCATAGGCATAAGGATAGGCTCCGAAAGAAGGGCGGCCACTGCCGCCTTATATCTGGCCGCCCTTTCCTAAGCTTCCCTCAAGACAAAGCCGCTCAGCATCCTAGATAGAGTGCTAAGACGCCAAGGAAGACGAAAGGAGGAAAAGGAGAAGGTGGAGGAATGCGAAGGAATGACAGAGACAGTAAGGGCCGGAACCTATATAGAGGATGAAAAGTTAATCCTAGCCGTTGATGAGAGGATCGTGTGCGAAAGTCCATCCTATGGCTGGGCATAGAGGTAGGGGCCTGAAATACGAGGAGACGATGAAGAAGCGGGCCGCCACTCAAGGCAGAAAGGCGATGAGCCAACACCTGAAGGATCCCCCCCGGTGTACGCATGGCCCTAAGAGAACAGGATGCTTGAAAGAAGATAGAAGGATAGCTAACTCAGCAACTCGAGCAGGAGGGAAATAGGAGTAGTCGAGAGGCCTTACTCATCACGGGCCAGTTCCCGCTAATCCCTTGGCCCGAGCCCTGAGCGGACGCGTGGCGGTCCACGTTCCCCGGGACCTGCTCGGCCAAGAGGCCATACCCATCACGGGCCAGTTCCCGCTAATCCCTTGGCCCGAGCCCTGAGCGGACGCGTGGCGGTCCACGTTCCCCGGGACCTGCTCGGCCAAGAGGCCTTACTCATCACGGGCCAGTTCCCGCTAATCCCTTGGCCCGAGCCCTGAGCGGACGCGTGGCGCTCCACGTTCCCCGGGACCTGCTCGGCCAAGAGGCCTTACTCATCACGGGCCAGTTCCCGCTAATCCCTTGGCCCGAGCCCTGAGCGGACGTGTGGCGGTCCACGTTCCCCGGGACCTGCTCGGCCAGGAGGCCTTACTCATCACGAGCTAGTTCCTGCTAACCCCTCGGTCCGAGCCCTAAAACAGACGCGTGGTGTCCCACGCTCCCCGGATCCCGCTCGACCGACACGCCAAAAGCGCCCACAAGTTATGTACCTTTGGACCTTCTCGCCCGAGGTCCTTACAAGGGATCGGGTCCTTATGCCGAGGCAAGAGCCAAAAGCCTGAGCGCGCCCCCTAAAAAGCTAAAAGACCCTCACAAACAAGCATTGAGGAAAAGGACATTCGTCCGACGGGACGGAATAGCGCCCATAAAGCTGGGCATAAGGCTCACCTACGCATCCACCAGGGGTCGAAAGAAAACACCGCTCGAACACGCAAAAAGGGAAAGCATCACAGTCAAAGGCTCAAGCGCCTTACAAAAACTAGAGCTGGAAGCCCCTCGCCTACAAGGAAACAAAAGACGTAGAAACACCAGCTTCATTGGAAAGGTTGGTTGGCTACGGAGGGCAGGTCCTTGCACAAATCGGGGAGCGAGACTGCATCGGGGGATAAAAACCCGCCGGACCTAAGCTGGCGAATCATGTTGAGGCCATACTGCTCCATCACATCTAGGAACCGTCGAGCAATCTTGGCAGCATGGGCCGGATCGTTCAAACACGCCAAGCGATGGTCCTCTAACCGACCCGCTTCAGCCCCCCGGTAGGCACGCAGCTCCGCCATCTCAATCTGAAGGGCATCCCAGGACGCCTGCTGCTCGCGAAGCTCCCCCAGTTCGACCTGGGCCGCGTCCCAAGCCGGGCGGAGGCCCCACAGATCCTGAAGTTGGTTCCTAAGCGAGTCCGTCTCTCGCTTCTCAGCCGCCAACTGTGCCCTAAGAGAAGAAATCTCCTTGTTGGCTCAGGGGAGGTAAGCTCGGGCCCTCAGGAGTTTTGTTTGCAGCTCACCCTTGCGCTTACGATCGTAAAGGTGAGCCTGTTCAACTTGTATCACCCACTCTTGTGCACGGACTACCTCGGCGTCGGCAGCGACTATCTGAGCTTTCGCAATCTCCAGCTCCTCTTGGGCTTGACGCAGCATGTCCTGAAGGCTGACAGCCTTTGCCCTCAAACCATTCAAGGAATCGGTACTCGAAGATAGCTGTGCATAGCGGAGCCGGGCTTCCAGGTCTTCAACGCGCCTCTCGGCGCGACACCGAGCCTTGGCATGAGTCAGCATCGCCACACTTATGCTATAACTTTGAGCCCAAGACTACAAGAAACAAGCCTATCAGCTACGGAAGGAATAGGGAGCGCCTCCCCTAGTTAGGGGACACTTGCCTGGGTAGCCAGAGCCATGAAATTGTCCGCCCCGATAGACGGCTCACCGAGCTGCTCGCCTGCAAGCCG